>CM053028.1:571566684-571690025 GCA_028564925.1 Lithobates sylvaticus | reverse complement strand
TTTAACTACTTGCCTACCAGGCACGAACACCCCCTTCCTGACCAAGCCATTTTTCAGCTTTCAGCGCTGTCGCATTTTGAATGACAATTGCGTGGTCATGCAACGCTGTACCCAAATACATTTTTTATCATTTTTCCCCAACAGATAGAGCTTTCTGTTGGTGGTATTTGATCACCTCTGCGGTTTTTTTTTCTTGCGCTATAAACAAAAGAAGAGCGACAAGTTTGAAAAAACATAATATTTTTTACTTTTTATTATAATTTAATATCCAATTATTTTTTTTTTTAAACAAATTTTTTCCTCAGTTTAGACCGATACGTATTCTTCTACATATTTTTGGTTAAAAAAAAAAATCGCAATAAGCGTATATTGATTGGTTTGCGCAAAAGTTATAGCGTCTTCAAAATAGGGGATAGATTTATAGCATTTTTATTATTATTTTTTTTTTTACTAGTAATAGCGGCGATCTGCGATTTTTATCATGACTGCGACATTGCGGCGGACATATCGGACACTTTTGACACATTTTTGGGACCATTCACATTTATACAGCGATCCGTGCTATAAAAATGCATTGATTACTGTATAAATGTGACTGTCAGGGAAGGGGTTAACACTAGGGGGCGCTGCAGGGGTTAAAATGTACCCTATATGAGTGATTCTAACTGTGGGGGGAGGGGACTAACTGGGGGAGGGGACCGATCGGTGTCCCTATGTCCAAGGGACACACCAATCGGTCTCCTCTCCTCTGACAGGACGTGGATCTGTGTGTTTACACACACCGATCCACGTCCTGCTCACTTACCGGGCAATCGCGGGTGCCTGGTGGACATCGAGGCCGCCAGGCACGCGCATGGGATCCCCAGCTACGCGGCGGGCACGCGCACGCGCGCCCCCTAGTGGCCAAAAAGCGAGCGCCGGCATATGACGGTGGCCCGCCACAATAGCTGCACCGCTCTGCCGTCATTTGACAGTGGGCGGTCAGCTAGTGGTTAAATTCCTTGGCACATGGGCACATCAGGGTAGCAAGACACAATAGAAAGAAATATTCCTCTGGGTAGCAATGTAACACCACACAGATAATCCACGTAGGATGGCCCAGCAGAAATGGGGATTCCGTACTCAAGGGCAGAGATCCAGGCAGGCAGGGCTAAGTCTAGAACAGGGCAGAGATCCAGGCAGACGGGGCTAAGCCCAGAACAGGGCAGAGATCCAGGCAGACGGGGCTAAGCCCAGAACAGGGCAGAGATCCAGGCAGACGGGGCTAAGCCCAGAACAGGGCAGAGATCCAGGCAGACGGGGCTAAGCCCAGAACAGGGCAGAGATCCAGGCAGACGGGGCTAAGCCCAGAACAGGGCAGAGATCCAGGCAGACGGGGCTAAGCCCAGAACAGGGCAGAGATCCAGGCAGACGGGGCTAAGCCCAGAACAGGGCAGAGATCCAGGCAGACGGGGCTAAGCCCAGAACAGGGCAGAGATCCAGGCAGACAGGGCTAAGCCCAGAACAGGGCAGAGATCCAGGCAGACAGGAATAAGCCCAGAACAGGACAGAGATCCAGGCAGACAGGGCTAAGCCCAAAACAGGGCAGAGATCCAGGCAGACAGGGCTAAGTCCAGAACAAGGCAGAGATCCAGGCACATGGGCAGAGTAGTGTTAGCACATCCGGGTAGCAAGACACAATAGAAAGAAATATTCCTCTGGGTAGCAATGTAACACCACACAGATAATCCACGTAGGATGGCCCAGCAGAAATGGGGATCCCGTACTCAAGGGCAGAGATCCAGGCAGGCAGGGCTAAGTCTAGAACAGGGCAGAGATCCAGGCAGACAGGGCTAAGCCAAGAACAGGGCAGAGATCCAGGCAGACGGGGCTAAGCCAAGAACAGGGCAGAGATCCAGGCAGACAGGGCTAAGTCCAGAATAGGGCAGAGATCCAGGCAGACAGGGCTAAGTCCAGAATAGGGCAGAGATCCAGGCAGACAGGGCTAAGTCCAGAATAGGGCAGAAATCCAGGCAGACAGGGCTAAGTCCAGAATAGGGCAGAAATCCAGGCAGATAGGGCTAAGTCCAGAACAGGGCAGAGATCCAGGCAGGCAGGGCTAAGTACAGAACAGGGCAGATATCCGGGACGGCAGGGATAGGGGCAGATAGCTGAAGCAGGCCAGGCAGGGTGAAGTCCATGGGCCCTTGGAGGGGGGCTGGGAGGGTCTGACCGCAGCTCAGCAGCACAGACAATACAGAACTATATGTCCCGGGGTGCAGAGAGCGGCACCCAGTCCATACTTATCCATCAGACTCAGCAGTTCCAAGCACCTTCCAGTGAGGTCTGCAGCCATCAGCTCCTCTCTGTGTCCATCATGGAAGGCAACTCTCACCAGACTGACCCCCTTCTTTGTGTTCTGAATTCAGCCAGAGACCTCCCCTCAGATTCAGGTGGTGCCGAGGTGTCTGGCTCTATCCGGACACAATATACAATCATTTACCGTATTTATCGGCATATAACACGCACGTTTTCCCCCTTAAAATTGGGGGAAAGACGTGGGTGCGTGTTATACGCCGATACCCCCCAAAAAAATATCAAAAATGGCAAAAGCCGCCGAAAAATAGCGAGCGCTGCCGAAAAAGACCGAATCCCGGCCGAAAAAAAACGAAGCGACTCCGGAAAAGACCGAGCCGACTGTTCGGCTCTGCTCGTAGTCCCGCCTCCCTGCGCTCGCTCCGGAAACAGCAGGGAGGCGGGACCGCGAGCGGAGCCGAACAGTTGGCTCGGCTTTTTCCGGGGGCGCTTCGGTCTTTTTCAGCCGCGCTTCGGTCTCTTTCGTCGGCGCACGCGACAGAGCGTCTCGGCGGCGGGAAATTTAAAACCCGGACAAGACTGAAAATGACGCTGGCAAGCTACAATGACACTGGGCAAGGCTGTAAATGACGCTGGGCAAGGCTGCAATGACGCTGGGCAAGGCTGCAATGACGCTGGGCAAGGCTGCAATGACGCTGGGCAAGGCTGCAATGACGCTGGGCAAGGCTGCAAATGACGCTGGGCAAGGCTGCAAATGACGCTGGGCAAGGCTGCAAATGACGCTGGGCAAGGCTGCAAATGACGCTGGGCAAGGCTGCAATGACGCTGGGCAAGGCTGCAATGACGCTGGGCAAGCTGCAATGACACTGGGCAAGCTGCAATGACGCTGGGCAAGCTGCAATGACGCTGGGCAAGCTGCAATGACGCTGGGCAAGGCTGCAATGACACTGGGCAAGCTACAATGACACTGGGCAAGCTGCAATGACACTGGGCAAGGCTGCAAATGACGCTGGGCAAGGCTGCAAATGACGCTGGGCAAGCTGCAAATGACGCTTAAATGTAAGTTTTTTTTTTCCCTAAACTTCCCTACTAAAACTTTTTTCCTTAAAATGCCCTCCTAAACTTGGGGTGCGTGTTATACGCCGATAAATACGGTATGTGCTTCTTACTGAGGGAGCCTCATGTCCTCCCCCTGTGGGGACCCCGTAACTCACACTCCAAATTATACAGATAAACTGACTGCGTTATACATTGTATCCAGATTAGAGATTGTCCATTTTATAAAACTAAATACAAATACTTCTGACCTTCACTAAAAGGGGGTTACTGGGTGTAAATAGAAAATAAGATCTTATTACCTCCTCTGCTACTTCTTCCAGCAATATCTCCTCTCTACTTCCTCCCGACTCACCTCTCACCCGGAACTTCCTGTCTGTATCTGACATCACTTCCTGTCTTCCATAGAGTCTTCCTATCTCGGTAGAAGCGAGATCACCACCTTGTGGAGATCAGAGGAACTGCCACCCTGAGAATCCTCTCATAGTGTGGACACGGCCTTGTGCTGTGTGTATGTACTGTATATCCTTATAGATGGGGTCATCTCCACTCCCACCAAGGGGGATAGAAATATATTACTGCTCTGGGGGGAGACATTTTAGCCTCTTTGATTTTGCAGTAAAAATTGATTGGAGATTTAGTCATGTAGAACATCTGTTATATTGATACAAAGAACCCCAGCCGAGAGTAAAGGGTGGAAATGGCTCCTGATCCCCAGATTTGGGCAATTATGTCACCAATATAAATAGAATAAAACCTGCGCTATGTGTAACAACTCAAATACCTACAAAAAATAACTTATACCGGACTGCTGCTGTAACAAAGGTAAGTATTCCCTTTATCACCTAGAAGAGCATTATGTGTCACAGCGCTGTCCTATTGTGTGTGCACATAAATCATCACAAATACACTAAAATATGTGGAGTCATTCATATATAAAGTGCTAGGGGCTCAAATAATATTCTCTGCAGATCTACGGCTTCCACTTTACACCTACTTCATTGATCTTATGGTGTTTATCAATAAATGAAGTAAACTGATCCATGTGCAAATTCATATACAACATAAAGTGCTTTGTGCTCAAGATGCTGTTCCCTGCAGATCCACTGCTTCCACTTTGCACCTACTTACCTACCGCCCACAGTCGTTATACGTCACTACTGTGTAGAATACTGGGGTTAGGGCAGTAGATAGCTACCATAACCCCGGTATATTCTTGAATGGCAGGCAGTCGGTTTTAGGATAAAGTGGTCTCAGCTGTGAATTTGCCGCAAGATCACTTTTATCGGGGGCGGAAGAGAGGCCCCCCCAATCCCGCTATGTTACGGTCATCTCCGGCGCTTAGCAAAGCCTTCGGTCACGGTGGAGACAATCCAAAGCTGTCCCCTGAGAGGCTGGATGCTGAGTGAAGGGAAGATGGCCCCCACTTGGATCCATACCATTGGATGACGAAAGCAATGTCAAACATCACTACCAGTTTTGAGTAACAAAGGAGGTCTAGAATTATTGCTCTCGCTCTAATGATCGCGGCGATACATCACATGTGTGGTTTGAACACAGTTTTCATATGCGGGCGCTACTCACGTATGCGTTCGCTTCTGCGTGTGAGCTTGGCGGGACGGGGCGCTTCATTTTTTTTTTTCTTATTTATTTTACTTTATTTTTTTATTTTGACACTGTCCTTTAAAAAAAAAATTGTGTCACTTTTATTCCTACAAGGAATGTAAACATCCCTTGTAATAGAAAAAAAAGCATGACAGGACTGCGACAAAACGTCCCTACACTCCGCTTGAGTGCTTTCATCATATACCACTTCCTCCCAGTCTGAATATAGATATCAGATATTCCAACCGCTCACAAGCACAAAACAAGACGAGACTTGTTTAGCTGCTGACATGAACTCTGTCTTAGAACCAAAATACAGTCTTTTTATACAGTAGAAGAGGAGGTCCCCCCTCCTGCTCATATTACTCTAACAATACACCTGTAACAAATTAACATGAGCTAATTAACTAATCCCTAGAAGTAGCCGATGTGACGCTGTGCCCATCAGGATTTCACTACAGGTCAGACTTGTTGTCACCGAGCTTCGCACAGAAGATTATACATTATCATAAGTACAACCACAAGACATTTTGTCACAATAGCAGGAGCTCCACTAGGAGTCGGCCAGTCTCCTACATTGTACAGAGGACAATGTGATCAGCTCTCTCAATTAACATGTTGAGTTCAGAATCAACAACCAAGAATAGTCTTTGGGCATATACAGGGTTCCCAGAGTCTGTGTGTCTTGGGGGACATGGAAAGTAACCCCACCTCAAGTGTACCCAGGCATACAGCTCACAAAGAGCACCATTTCCCCAAATGCCAGGGCCCATAATCGCAAGGCAATAGGCTAGGTCTGTCACAAGGACCTCTTAAATATGAGACCTGGGGGGTCAAAAAGACCTCACATCTCATATTTACACAAAAATGAAACTAAAAAAATAAATAAAAAAAAATAAAGCAGATTCCCCTTCAAGAGCATTAGGCGGAAGTGATGTTTGACGCCCTCCAATGCTATGGAGCCGAGTGGGGGGTCATCTTCCCTTCCCATCCAGGCTCAGAGAAGAGAGGACCGGAGCACGTTGGGAGAAGGGGGGGCCTCTCCACCCCCCGATAAAAGTAATCAGGCAGAAAATCCGCTGCAGAGACCACTTTCATCTGAAAGCGGACCGCCAGCTAACCAGGGTTATGGTAGTTGCTGCCAAAACAACGATACTCCTCTTCAAAGTGCCGACGTATAACGATAAGGGATGTTTACATTCCTTGTATTAGAAATAAAAGTGACACACATTTTGTTTTTTAAAAGGGACAGTGTAAAAATAAAAAAAGTAAAATATATAAGAAAAAAAAATGTAAAGCGCCCGTCCCGCCGAGCTCACGCAAAGAAGCAAACGCATACGTGAGTAGCACCCGCATATGAAAATGGTGTTCAAACCACACATGTGAGGTATCACCGCGATCGGTAGAGTGAGAGCAATAATTTTAGCCATAGACTTCCTCTGATTTTTAAGTGACACAGTTTGTCGCCATTCCACGAGCAGGCGCAATTTTGAAGCGTGACATGTTGGGTATCAATTTACTCAGCGTAACATCATCTTTCACAATATAGAAAAAAATTGGGCTATCTTTACTTTTGTCTTATTTTTTTAATAAAAAAAATGTATTTCTTTCCAAAAAAATGTGCTTGTAAGACCGCTGCGCAAATACGGTGTGACATAAAGTATTGCAACAACCGCCATTTTATTCTCTAGGGTGTCTGAAAAAAAAAGATATATATATATATATATATATATATATATACACACACACCGAAATTGTTGGCACCCCAGAAATGTTTCCATAAAATCAAGTATTTCTCACAGAAAAGTATTGCAGTAACACATGTTTTGCTATACACATGTTTATTGCCTTTGTGTGTATTGGAACAAAACTAAAAAAGGGAGGAAAAAAGAAAATTCGACATAATGTCACACAAAATTCCAAAAATGGGCTGGTCAAAATTCTTGGCACCCTTTCAAAATTGTGGATAAATAAGATTGTTCCAAGCATGTGATGCTCCTTTAGCCTGGGTTCACACCAGTGCGTTGCAAATTGAATGTCTGGCTTGAATGCGCACTAAAACGTCAGTTGTTCAGCGGTTTGTCAGCGTTTTAGGTGCGAATCAGCTGCAAATTCATTAGTAACCCCTGAGAGCCGGTTCACACTGGGGCAACACGACTTCCAGCGCGACTTTTGGAGGCAACTTGGACACGACTTGAGTATGAATAACAACGCGACTTGGAGTGACTTCAACATGACTTGGGGCGACTTACAACACGACTTTAAGTCGCCCCCGGCCAGGCGACTTTGGCCGTGGCCAATCAGAGAATAATCAGCTCTCAAGGGGGAACTCCACGCCAAATTTTAAACAAAAAAACGGCATGGGTTCCCCCTCCAGGGGCATACCAGGCCCTTAAGTCTGGTATGTATTTTAAGGGGAACCCCCCTACGCCGAAAAAAAAACGGCGTGGGGGTCCCCCCCAAAATCCATACCAGACCCTTATCCGAGCACCCAGCCTGGCAGGTCAGGAAAGGGTGTGGGGATGAGCGAGTGCCCCCCCTCCTGAACCGTACCAGGCCGCATGCCCTCAACATGGGGGGGTGGGTGCTTTGGGGAAGGGGCGCCCTGTGGCCCCCCCACCCCAAAGCACCTTGTCCCCATGTTGATGAGGACAAGGGCCTCTTCCCGACAACCCTGGCCGTTGGTTGTCGGGGTCTGCGGGTGGGGGGCTTATTGGAATCAAGGAGCCCCCTTTAATAAGGGGGCCCCAGATCCCGGCCCCTGCCCTATGTGAATGCGTATGGGGTACATCGTACCCCTACCCATTCACCTGGGGAAAAAAAGCGTCAATAAAAAAAAACACAACACAGGTTTTTTAAGTAATTTATTAATCAGCTCCGGGGGTCTTCTTCCGACTTCGGGGGACTTCTTCCAACTTCTCCGCTCTGTTTGGCCTCTTCTCCCAGTGTCCGGCCTCTTCTCCCGCTCTCCGGCGTCGTCTCCCGCTCTTCTGCCGGCTCCTCCACTATCTTCTTGCAGCTCTTTTACCAGCGGGGGAGCCGTTCCTTCTTCCCTCGTTATTCTTCTTCCGATGTTGACACGACACTCTCTCCCACTGTAATGCCGTCTGAGCGCTGCCTTATATAGGAATGGGGCGTGGTCACCGGGTGATGTCACACAGTGGCCCCGCCCCTTATGATGTCGGGTCCCGAGGCATGCTGGGACTGTGACGTCATAGAGGGCGGGGCCACTGTGTGACATCACCCGGTGACCCCGCCCCATTCCTATATAAGTCATCGCGCAGCGCTCACGCGGTATTACAGCGGGAGAGAGCGTTGTGTCAACATCGGAAGAAGAAAGAAAAGAGAAGAGGGAAGAAGGACCGGCTCCCCTGCTGGTAAAAGAGCTGCAAGAAGATAGCGGAGGAGCCGGCAGAAGAGCAGGAGACGAGCTTCACACATGCCGGTTTTTTATTTAAAATTTGGCGTGGAGTTCCCCCTCAAGGCGACACTGTCGCGTCAATATAGATGGAGATCCGACTTGGAGGTGACTTCCATTGAAATCAATGGGTACAAGTCGCCTAGAAGTCGGATTGAAGTCTAATTAGAGTTGCAAATTTTTTTTCACACCGCAACACAGCTGCGAATCAGATGCATGTCCATAGAAGATAATGGGCCTGAATTTGCACCTGAGCCGGACCGCACTGCCCAAAAAACGCACATGTTTTTTCTGCAATGCGCAGTGCGAATGCACCGCAGATATGTGAACCAGCCTCATGTCCTGTGAATTTGCTGCATGGTAAGCTGCATCTAATTCGCATAGGTGTGAACGGGGGCTTAAACTCACCTGGGGCAAGTAACAGGTGTGGGCAATATAAAAATCACACCTGAAAGCAGATAAAGAGGAGAGAAGTTCACTTGGTCTTTGCATTGTGTGTGCCACACTAAGCATGAACAGAAAGAGGAGAAGAGAATTGTCTGAGGAGTTGAGAACCAAAATTGTGGAAAAAATATCAACAATCTCAAGGTTACAAGTCCATCTCCAGAGATCTAGATTTGCCTTTGTCCACAGTTCGCAACGTTATCAAGAAGTTTGCAACCCAGAGGCTCGCCGTGATGCTGACGTGACACGTCAGAGCTAGGGGAGGAGCCGGATGCCGGCGGCTCGAGGGAAGCCCGGGAACTCCCTAGTCGGACCAGCGGAGTCGGCGTGGAGCGTTAGCTAACCCACGCTGACTTCATGAGAGACCCTGAGACCGCCCCGCTACCACCACCTCTCCCTTCCGTCCGTGGCCCGGACCCAGGACACACGCGGTACTGGAGGAACTGAGCGCACGCTACCTATCCACCCCCACACACCTGACCCGATCGGAGGCTAACTGCTGCCTGCTAACGGCCACCGGGAGCTCCAGGAGGCTACGTCAGGCAGGGTCTCCTGTATCATGCACCCGCTCCTGTATCGGAGTGAATCCTGGAGGCGCACTCTGGTGGACTGAACCCCCGTCTCTTCTCCTCTTCTCCCCTCGCTTCCTGCCTTCGGGGGGATTGAAGAAATCAATCAAGAGTCCGAGCAAGAGGGGGTACGGCCGGATACCCCCCCAGGTATGGAGTACATAAGGAGGAAAAAGCACATTGTCACTCTATGAAAATGTTTAAAAAATGATGCAAGGGACCCACATTTGTTGAATAAACTTGTTGCAGGACTGTGGCTTTTCATAAACAGTTGACGCCAGAGGGGCCCTGAAGTTGCATGAAATTACTTGCCCATCAGGCTGGGGGTCATACCTAGTACGAAATATTATTAAGCAAATTTGACGGAAGTTGTGTGACATACCCCGCCCTGACCAGACCGAGACTGCTGTTTTTTTCTTTTTTTATCTCCAGGAATCCCAAGTGTATTTTTTCCAGTACCACCTACCTTTTCATAAGAGCCTAAATCGGTATTGGTATTAAGTCGCACACCTTACCTCCCTAAGCATATCTAAATGTTTTAACGTGTAACAGATTGAATGGTGAGGAAGAGTGCCTATAAGTGTGTCCTAGAGACCCCTTGCTGGGGCTTATACCCCCGTCTGTCGGGGGCGAATACGCAAGAAATATTAAATAACCTCACACTGGGACCTCGGACTGTGGTGACGGGGGTTTTTTGGGATAATCCATAGCAACTTTGGTAAAGACCGAGCCTCCCTGACCTCGGCTCTCCTTTCCGTCCCCCTCGGGGCACAAACTATTTGAGTGTGTGTACCTAGACGAGTTAAAGGATCGGCTAAAGTTTCTCTCTTTTGCAAAACTCAAGCTAGTATCATCTGAGAGGGCGCGGAGGACTGTCTGTTTTTCTTTTTTTTTTTTTTTTTTTTTTCCCTTTCTGGGGGTAAGTGCAGGGGGGGAGAGTTACCTTGAGATGTTTTTCTTGATGAATGTGGTACCCGCCTCCCTGGGCACAGGTCTTGCGGCCCCCGACAAATAAATCCAAAATGAAAGGAAGGGCTTTGAGGGGGACAGAACCAAAAACACCAAAGGAAAATCCCAACACCAGTACAATCCAGAAATATCTCAAAGATGTTAGCCTAAAAAGCCCAGAAATGGAGAAAAAACAGCAGAGCACAAAGGAAAAAAAAAAAGGAGTTAGAAAGACAGAAGGCCGAACAGACCGACCTCTCTAGGCTGGAAGGAGATACTGAAGGAGCCCGGGACCTTAGCTACTCCCTAGAACAAAGAAACTTAACTAATATTCCAACTAAGTCAGAAATGGCGGAAATGTTCTCTAAGTTAGAGGGAGTTATTAAATCAGAAATCTCTAATGTTAGGTCAGACTTAGGCCTTATTGCAAATAGAGTGGAGAAAGTAGAGGACCTGGTGATAATCCAAGCACAAGAAATATTGGACCTCAAAGCCCAAATGAATAAAATGGAAACAAAACACAGAGACATTGAATATCTTATTGAGAACCAAGAAAATCAAAATAGGAGGCAAAACCTGAGGATTAGATCACTCCCGGAACAACAAGGAGAGGACTTAACTGTAAAAATTCACCTTATTTTCAACCCCCTGCTAGGGAGACCCGAGGGCGCGACCTTCAAAATCGATAGGGTGCATCGCATCCGGAAACCGCCAGGCCTCAGCGAGGAGATCCCTAGGGATGTTATAGTCAAGTTTCATTCCTATGAAGATAAGGCTAACATTTGGGCAAAATTGAGAAACAACCCCCCTTTGAAATACGACTCTGTTGACCTTCAGGTCTTTACGGACTTATCGCCTAAAACGCTAGCTCGGAGACGTCTGATGAAACCTCTCTTAGAGACGCTGAGGGCCGCAAACATAAAATACAGTTGGGGCTTCCCAGCTTCACTAATAGTCATAAAATCAGGGAAGACTGTGCGGATGAGATTCCTTGATGAACTGCAGGACTTCTGTCATGCCCTGGGCATACCTCCCCCCATCATTCCCCATTGATGGGGGAAATGCTGGAGGGGAAAGTGAAATGAGTTTTTTTTTTTTTTTTTTTTTTTTTTTTTTTTTTTTTCTTTCTCAAATTTATGGGCCTACTTGAGGATATTGCCGGGGGGGGGGGGGGGGGGGAATTGGAGGCTTGAAACCGTAGTTTTTTCTCTGTTCCTTTTTGTAGATTATGAGATTGATATCTGATGTTTAGCCCTGAAGGATGTAATCAGGGCTCGGGGTTGGGACGGGGGGAGAGGTTGGGAGGGGAGGTGGGTGGGGGGTGGAGGGCTGGTTGGAGGGGGGGGGGGGGGTCCCGGGGACCCCGGGGGGGACTTCCCCCCCCCCTGTTTTATCGGGGGGGGGGATGTCCCTCCGGGGAGGGCTGCCGGGTCTGAGTGACACCCTGGAGTAAGGTGAACTAGGGACCCTAGAAGGATGCCCTGGGATATACCCAGAGAGGGTTCGGATAGGTTTCCCCTTGGTTCTCATGGGGTCGGATTACGACCGGAGAGGGGCGGGGGGGAAGAGGGGGGGGAGGGAGGGAACCTTGCAGAGAGATTATTTAAGAGAGTTACAAAGGGTCCAGTGACTCATCCGTATAAAAAGAAAAATAGTAAGCGGTGAAATAAAACTCCTAACATATAATGTGAAGGGATTAAATTCTCCGGTAAAAAGACATAAAATTCTGAGGGAACTCTGTAGATACCAGACTGATATAGCGTTTCTTCAAGAAACGCATTTTTTCCGTGGAGGAAACACTAAATTATTCTCCCGAGATTTTCCAGTCTGGTTTTATTGCGACTCCCCGACCGTAGGGTCAAAGGGAGTTGCTATTGGATTCTCCAAAAATATTAAATTTACTTTGCTCGATAGATTGGAGGACTCAGAAGGTCGTTATCTCTTTTTGAGGGGGAGAGTTGGGGAAAATATGTTTACACTTATAAATGTTTATGGCCCAAATAAAAACCCAATAAAATTTCTATCTCAAGTCTTGGGACGAGTACAGGGGTTTAAATTGGGTGAGGTGGTCCTAGCGGGCGATTTTAACCTTTGCCTAGACCCCAGTTATGATAGTACATCACTGGCATATAGGCTTAGCCCAAAACAACTGAAAAAATTGAAGAGTAAAATATCCCAAAATCAGTTGGTTGACAGTTGGCGTGTCACACACCCTAAAGATAGAGATTATACCTTTTTCTCACCAGTTCACGGGACCCATTCCCGTTTGGACTACCTACTAATAGACCATAGATTATTGGATCAGGTTATCTTGTCCCAAATAGAGATAACGACTTTGTCGGATCACTCCCCGGTCTCGTTAAGGGTGGCGACCCCCGAGACTCAAAGACACCCCTTTTCGTGGCGTCTGAACGACAATTTGATATTGGGACCACATACAGCAGATTTAATTAAAAGGGAAATCGAATTTTTTTTCTCCCAGAACGACACGGGAGATGTATCACCCGCGACGCTATGGGAGGCGCACAAGTCGTATATAAGGGGGGTCTTCATCTCTATTGGAGCCGGGATAAAAAAGGAAAAAAAATTGAAGTTCTTAGGACTAACAGAGGAGATTCAGAAGCTCGAAAGGGACCATAAAAGTAATACCAGTCCAAATCAAGATCTATACCATAAACTAATAAGCAAAAGAGAAGAGTTAAAAACGGCCTTGGAAATAGATTCTAGGAAATATTTTTACAAAATAGCAAAAGAGAAACGTCAGTGGGGAAATAGGACAGGAAAAAATCTAGCCCGTGTACTGAAAAAGAAAAGGGAGGTTAATTACATCGAGAAAATACAGAACGAGTCTGGGGAAATGGTTAGTTCGACTAAAGAAATAGCAAAGGCATTTAAGACATACTACGAAAGATTATACGACGTCAGACAGGAGGGGAAGCAAAATTTTGAACAGGGAACAGAAGGCAAAACCTTCCTTATGGATAGCGCGCTACCGACTCTTTCAGAGGCGGATAGAATAAGCATGGATAGCCCCATAACAGAGGCAGAGATTTTCAGGGCCTTACAGAGCTCACAAAGCGGAAAGAGCCCGGGCCCGGATGGTTTCACGCTGACGTACCTGAAAAAATATAAAGACTTATTGGTCCCGAGGTTGTGTCGGTATTGGAACCACCTGGGCACGGACTGTATAATGGGGGGGGAAGCCCTGCGGGCCTCAATCACTTTGATCCATAAAGAAGGCAAAGACAGAACATTATGCTCAAGCTACCGCCCGATAGCCCTACTAAATACTGACACTAAGCTCTATGCCAAGGTCCTTGCAATGAGAATGAAAAGAAAGCTGCCCCAACTTGTTCATCCCGACCAGGTTGGGTTTGTCACAGGGAGAGAGGGGCGGGACAATGGGGTTCGGACCCTATTGTTGCTCCATGCGGCCAGGCGGGACAAGATCCCCAGTCTACTCCTGTCAATTGATGCCGAGAAGGCCTTTGACAGGGTAGACTGGGGACATATGATAGGTACTCTGGAGACTATGGGGTTCGGTCCCAGGATGTTACAATGGGTTAAGATGCTTTATTTTCAGCCTCCGGCCTCTGTTCGGGTAAACGGTGTTCCCTCGGAGACGTTTATCATGCGTAATGGAACACGTCAGGGCTGCCCGTTGTCGCCCCTTCTGTTTGTCCTGGCCCTTGAGCCTCTTCTCTCAGCGGTCCGTAAAAACAATGACATATCGGGCATCAGGGTAGGAGGAGAGGTACATAAACTTGCTGCTTTCGCAGATGATGTTCTTTTTTATATCTCCAACCCCAGGATCACCATCCCAAATTTATTATCAGTATTAAAAACTTTTGGTAGGATCTCAAATTTAAAAATTAACCTGGGAAAGTCAGAAATATTAAACATTAATCTGAAAAAAGCCGAAGCAGATTCACTAGTAAACGAATTTAAATTTCCCTGGAGAGAAAGTATCAAATATTTGGGGATCAGATTAGCAGAAACAACAAAAAAAACATATTCCATAAATTTTCTTCCTCTACTAGACGAAATAAGAACAGAATTACGTAGAATGTCTTTTCTACCGCTCTCTTGGATCGGTCGTATAAACGCATTAAAAATGATCGTTACGCCAAAGATTAACTATAAACTCCAGATGCTTCCCTTAGACATTCCCTCCTCGTTTTTTAAGTCCTTAAAGCAAATAATTTCACGATTCATTTGGGCAAATAAGAAGCCGCGTATCGCGGCCGGCATACTCAACCGGGAGAAGAAATATGGGGGGTTAGCAGTCCCTGACTTTGAAAATTATTTCCGAGCGATTTCACTATCACGGGTGATTGATTGGGCTGGTGGAGGTAAGGATAAAAGATGGATTAAATTAGAGCACACAGTAAGCTGTAGAGATTTAGGTCACGATATCTGGAACCCACCTAGGTTTAGGAAACTTGATAAAAAGGCACACGAGATAACTAGGGTCACTTTAGATATTTGGGATAGCTTGTTTAAAAAAAATAAACTGAAATTTAATTCCACTTTAATATATATAAAAAATAACACAATGTTTGAACCAGGAAGAAGTGAGGTCGGGGGGAATTGGATTAAGATAGAAAACACACAACTGAGAGATATAACGAAAATGGGTGAAATATGCACATTTCAGGAGTTAAGTAGGCAATCAGAAATGATTTCAATTGACGTATGGAGGTACGCCCAATTAAAACACTTCGTGGAAAGCCTTCCCCGCCCGTTACGTGGGGAGGATAAGTACACCCAGCTGGAAAAACTGTGTATTCGGGGGGACGCGAGACATAGTATCTCTCGAATCTATAAACTTTTAATAAATGAAGATGGATTGGACGTGCCTCCATACGTCAAAAAATGGGAAGAAGAATTGGGGTCACAGTGTGGTAAAAATAGGTTGGAGAAAATATTTAAAATAATTCACAGCACGATATTTCCCATTAATTTAGTAGAAAATAATTTCAAATGTCTGTCAAGATGGTATATTACCCCCGATAAACTGAGCAAAATCCAGGATGGGGTGTCCCCGGAATGTTGGAGAGGGTGTAAATTAAGGGGTACGTTGGCACATATATTATGGGACTGCCCGGAGATAAAAAAATACTGGAAAGGAATATTGGACTTGATATATCTGATCACTGGGGATACCGTAGTGGAAGATCCATGGGTGTGTCTTTTCCATGGGACGGAGACACCATGGTCTCAATATAAGATCTCTCTGACCCCGATCCTCTTAAATGAGGCAAAAAATCTTATCCCGAAAAAATGGCGGGAAGCTGCGTGCCCGACTATTCGGGAGTGGATTTTTGGCGTCAATTCAATTCAAAGAATAGAAACAGCGGAAGTGAATTCGGGGGAGGACAAGGCAGACTCGAAGCATAGATGGATGGCCTGGGATAAATTTAAAGATTCCTGGAGATATTACCTTGAAGTTACGACTTAGATCCCCTCTCACATTTTATATTGTTGGGAGCTACTACGGGTAAGAAGAGATTGAGATGCGGACCCCCATAGAGAATTAAGCAAGGTTGGGAGGGGGGGGGCGGGAGGTGGGGGGGTGGGGGGGGGGGAAAATAAGTATGTCAAAAATGAATTAAGAGATTATGAAAAGTGTTGTTATGATGATGTATTTTGGAAAACAATTACAAATAAAGATTTAAAAAAAAAAAGGGGTTCTAAGTAATTTTCTAGCAAAAGAAAATGATTTTAACTTGTAAACAACAAATCTCAAAAAGAGGATCGGTCCAGAGTCCAGAAGTGGTTAAACAGCACAGAGACCCTCCAAAGGTCCCCCAAATACATAGAAGAACCTCAGGGGGGGTCTGTGTGCCTTTTGTTCCTTTGTAAATGTCAGCTCAGCTGCATCACTTTCTGTACATCACAGAGATGTCCCTTCACAGGCATTATTAGGACCCCCCAGGATTAGAACCCCCCAGGATGAGGACCCCCCAGGATTAGAACCCCCCCAGGAATGTTTTACAAATAAGTGTGAACTACGTGTATCATCACAGGGTGATGATGTGGATACACAAATAACAATGTGCCAATGTCCCGGTATTGTTTAGAAGAAATTGGAATAGAGACATGGACTTTATAGGCACACCCATATATTTAGTAAAAAAAATTGAAAGTTTTTAATTAGATAAAAAGTTAAAACCATTGTATACGTATGTGTGCCTACAATGTCCATGTCTCTATTCTAACCCCCCCCCCCCCCCCAGGAATGTTATTTAACCAGTTCAGCTGTTTGGACGTACATCGTACACCCAGACAGTGACGGGTTAATCACTTTCCTTTATGTTCCCCAATAACTCGTTGGGTGCAATGTGTGGGTCACATGCGAGGACTACCCCCCCCCCCCCCCCGGTGGGTTCTTCTGGACAATGCTAGGCACCCGTAACAGTGTCATTGCCTCACACATGGGGTATCTTTCCTCTGTACCATCAATGTCCTGAGACAAGGCTGAGGCCGCTGTGGGGGATACTCAACCTTAAGGTGGGCCTCCATCCTTACAGAGGAACACACACTGTGTACACTTGCACAATAACTGTCATCTAGGTAACTCTCGGGTTCCCATGTTAATGTACATCTTCCTCCTGTAGCATGCAATTAGGAGGGACACACAGGGCCAATGTCCACAACCACCGGTCCAGCATTTGCAACTACCCAGTTATTTATATGAATCTATGCTTGATGACGGAAACTAAGGAGTCTACTTATAGAAAATGTATTTAATGTGACAAATATTCATTCAACCATTACAAAATCTGGCATTAATGCAGCACAGTAATTTCCTATGATCACCAGCTCCATCTAGTGGACATGATGAGATATTTGTCTTGACATACCTCCATTAGTAAAAATAGTACATTACTGCATTGTGGCCACCAGATGGAGCCAAAGAAATCAGTGTATGAAATAAAATACATCCAATATTCATCACTGTTGGGTGAATGCGTTCAACAAATAAAAAAATAAAAATAAACCTCTAAGTGTCTTTGAAATCTAACACTAGAAAATGTACTCAGCCAATGAAAAGGTAATGACTCCATTTTTATTTTTCTCCTGCTATCAATGGTCAACACGGTACAACACTTCATCCATGTCTTTGGTGATCTCTGATCTCCTTATCAACTGTTTCTTACATGATGAAGATCAGCCATGGAGTGAAGAATTGTAGACAGCCACTCACATTGGCTTGTCTAGCTCCGCGCTTAGGATAATTCAAAAAGGTCTATACTAATATTAATAATGTAAACCCAGTACAGCTGCTCCCTATGAAATCTAGATGATTTAATTGGTAGTTTAATTAAATGAGGGGCGCTAGTACCAACAAGAGATACTAAATTAATTAATAGGTTAATTAATTGTATATTCTGAACTGTATAGTAGAGACTAAGAGCTTATTGAAAAAAGGTGTGCAGACACAATATAGATCTACCATGAACTAAGCTAATTAATAACTATTTAAAGTGATAATAGTGAACCACATTTGGTTACTCATACATTACAACCATTATAATGTGAATAATAAAAATTGGTTAGAGTGTGTTTATACAAACAATAATAACACCAGACACCTAGCGTGACCCAGTGAGGTATAAATTAATTATTACCCCAAAGATAATTAACACACAAAATAGAGCTGACCGAGCTCTATTTAAATTAAATAATATAAATATAACAGACCCTGTACCTTGTATCACAATGTGTACAACGAAAATTAATGATCAAGCACTTATGCCCAATCTAATACATAAAAAGTGCAAACCAACAAATTTGGCAAATATCCCAATGTCTTGGGTACATCCAAAAAACGTGAAAAATATTAATATAAATTAGACAGTGTTAATTGATATAACGCAAAGTTCATGTAGTATATAATAAGTGCAAGCCAACAAAATTGGCAAATAATCCCAATATCTTGAGTGCATCCAAAAAACGTGAAAAATATTAATATAAATTAGACAGTGTTAATTGATATAACGCAAAGTTCATATAGTAGTCCTTGCTGCAAAACGCCACAATCACTCCTGTAGATATAGCTTGTGCACCATCACCAGACAAATTCTCGATCCACCCAATGTGAGAACCAGCAGTATTAAATGGCCTCTTACCAAATGGAGTTGATTACTTTGTTTAGAAGCAATCAAATGCGCTTTCACAGGATTGTGCCTGTACACTGAGTGACACACCCTCACTCAAGGGCTCTCTTCCCTCTATCAGACCAGCTCAGATGGAATGGATTGGAAACATATGTGGGAATATAAAGAGAGGCGCACCTCATAGCGTAATAACGTTTTATTTAAAAAATAGCATAAAAAAACACAGCAGCCAATTGCTCACTTACATTTTCCAGTGCCTACCCGGCACTGAGGCTACTTGCGATATGTTAAAAGATTCGATGGAGCAGCGGATCCTTCCCTCCTGGCGTGCGTCTCTAGCGTGCGTTCCACTCACCAGACAGCCGGAGCCAATATCACAGGAAGTCCAGCAATAGTGCATCCAAAGATACAAAGTGATCAGGTACCGCCTACCGACGTACGTTTCGTGTTTGTCACGTCTTCAGGGTGGCGTACCTGATCACTGAATAACCTGATTAATATACTGATCCTCATTAGTGGCCAACCAATGACGACTTAGTGTGTGCACAGCCTCAGTCCCAGTTAAGCTCACAACACAGCTGAAAAAAATCTATACATAATGGATAAGTATTAACCCCCACATTAGGAATATAAATTATCTATGTTTTAGATCTTACTTTGCCTCATTAATCCCTGACTCCAGACGGGGCTTTATTTTATATTTCTGGGTATTAATTAAATATGGGACTTCATTTGCATAACTTTTTAAATAAATAACTTTTCAACGTCTAATCCTGGGACTAATATAAATCTTTGTAATAGGCACAGATTTTTTCTGTCTTATTTGATTAGTAAAGGGCGGAGGTAAACCTGCCCATGTCTAACCACCAACTATAATTAAAAAACTATATGTTGGCTTATTTTATTTTTCTATGGCGTATAGAATCTGCAGTACTCATTAAATCCACAAGATGTCACTATTGTGTCTTACTATCTATGGAACCACATCTTTCATATAGTAAGATGGGATAGCTTATAAATCACCCTCTCAATCAACATTTGACTATTTTAATTACCTAGATGCAGATGTATATATCTATTTGGTCATTAGATCAACTTTTATATAAAACCATTCACTGCTCACAAACTGGTTGTTGTGGCATATTGCTTTTAAATTTATTGAATTTTATATTATTCTCTATGGGATATGGCGTCTGTATTACTCATACGGTCCTCAAGATGTCACTACATATGGTATGTTCACTCCAGACAGTTTATATATATCTCCTGCCTCCATTCTATGCATGAGTGTATTTTCTATTAATTAACTCTTTACCAAATGTTAATACATGGGATATAATCCATATGGGGCAATCTGAACAGATCTTTTGATCACCCACTCCACAGACGGGCGATAGCAATCCCTCCATCTCACAGCACAAAATCTGTCACAATTATCCTGCCAGTTCCCCCCAACACCGTTGACAGTAGATAAAAACGACTTAATTTTTCATCTAGTTATAATTATCCTTCCCTCAGTTAACTATTCATTGGACAAGAAGCAATTCAGGTCTAAATCTATATTCATCCCTAAAGGTTGCATCGTGTCCAATGTATATAACCACTTAGTCTCATTTTGAGATATTGCTTTTTTCATATCCGTCCCTCTCCAATGTCTTGATACTCTATCTATTCCATAGAACTTGCACAGTGAAGGATCACTATTGTGATATCTCTCAAAGTGTCTGGGCACACTATGGTTGGGAAATTTTTTCTTAATATTGGTCAAATGTTCATTTATGCGTACTTTGAGCTTTCTCGTGGTACGCCCTACATATTGCATAGGACATGGGCATTGTAGTACGTAAGTGACATATTCAGAGTCACACGTTATAAGGGGTTTAATCTTATGAGTTCTTTTATTTGCACATGATTGGAAATGGGTTAGTTTTTTGCTAGTGCCTGGTTGTCTCGTTATTTTACATGCTTTGCATCTGTTACAGTAATGAAACCCTGATCCATCCAAAAAAGTGGGCGGTTTCTTGGGGGGGTCTGGCACATTGGGGGCTATCTTGTTCCGGAGTCCAGGAGCTCTGGTGTAAATAAATTTTGGTACCTTTGGGATATTTAGCTTTAGATCTTGATCTTGTCTGAGTATGGGCCAATGTTTTTTGATAATGGCTTCTACCTCTCTATATTGTCTATTGTAGCCTGTTATAAAGGCTAGACCACCCACGTATTCTGGTTTAGCTTTAGTAGTGAGTAGGGAGCTCCTATCTAGATTGGATACTTGTGATAATGCTTTCTTGAGGGTGTCCTCTTTGTATCCCTTCTCAATAAATCTTTCAGTTAGCACCTGTGCTTGTTCCTGAAAGTCAATTTGTGTTGCACAGTTGCGTTTTATACGCATGTACTGGCCTTTTGGGACCGCACCTATCCACCTTGGGTGGTGGCAACTACTTGTAGGTACATACCCATTCCTGTCTGTTGCTTTAAAGTAGGTTTTTGTAATGAATTGCTCCTGCTTAATGGTGATAGTAAGGTCCAAAAAATTTACCTCCTGTCCCATGTGTTCGCTGGTGAACTTTAGACCATATAGATTATTATTCATACTGGTTAGGTACTCATTAAATTCCTCCACGGGCCCTCTCCAGAAAACAATAATATCATCTATATATCTTTTATAGAACACCAGCGACTCATTCCGTTCGAAAAAAATTGTTTCAGCTTCCCACTTGTTTAAAACTATGTTGGCCACGCTTGGGGCATAGCGAGCCCCCATAGCTACACCCCCAACTTGGTTATAGTACTCACTGTTAGCCCAAAAGAAATTATTTTTCATTGTCATACTTAACCCTTTAACTAAATGGTTGATCTGTGCTTGTTTTAATTGAGAATCTTTAGTTAATGCCCATTTTATTGCCACTTCAGCATCCATATGTCTAATATTTGTATATAGTGATTCAATATCTACAGTAATCATAATGGTATTAGGTGTTGCTCTTAATTCTTGAAGAAGGACTATCAATTCACGGCTGTCCTTCAAATAGGAGGGACTACATGGGACTAGTGGTTTGAAAAAACAATCTAGGTATTCACCCATACGAGAAAACAGAGAATTTATACCACTTATGATTGGACGTCCTGGGGGTTGTTCTTTATTTTTATGTATTTTGGGTGTCAGATATAGAACGGGAATTTTGGGGGCTAGAGGGATCAGATAATCAGCCTCTTTTTTATTTAGAAAGTTTTTACGTAATCCCTCTGTCACCCAACTATTTAAAACCATTTTTAATTTGGAAGTAGGGTCACCTCTCAGTTTCAAATATGTATTTGGATCCCTCAGCTGTCTACTCATTTCATTGTAATAGTACTCACGTGTCATTACAACTAACCCCCCGCCTTTGTCTGCACCTCGTATTACTATTTGTTTGTTCTCCTCTATTTGTTTGATTCCTTCCCATATTTTGACTGTATCTCCATATTTTTTAATTTCCATCTTTTTTATGTCATTCTGTACCATATTTTTGAATACTTCTATATGGTGGTGTTTTCCTTTTTGTGGATTAAACGTTGAATTATTTTTTAAATTGGTATGTTTATATGGGTGTATAGCCTGGGGGTCCCCTTCCCTTTCAGTTCTATTAGCGAAATGTTTTTTGATATTTAATTTTCTCACATATTTTTCTACATCAACAAACAGTTCGAATTTGTCAGCACTTTTACTTGGTGCATATTTGAGTCCTTGATTAAGTACCTCTAACTCATTATCCGTAAATTTTACATCTGTTAAATTGAATAGTCCCTTATTTAGTTGTCCCTTTTCCTTTTTCTTTCGCCCTCGTCCTCTTTTACCTCTTTTTCTCTTGGGTCTTGTAACCCCCGAGGTGAATTGGGTGGGATACGGTAATGTTCCTTCCATCCCCTCCATTCCCCCCCCCTGGTATTGGTTGGGGTATTGATTTTGATAGGGGCCCGGTCTCCCTCTAAAATTCCCTCTGAATGCTCCCCTGGGAGGTCTCTGTGGATATTGATTGCGATCATATCCATAATAATTATATTCTGGAGGTCTATTATCTAACGGGCCATATCTGTTATATGTCGACACTGGATATGGGGGTGGTTGGGGATACCCATTTTGTGGGGCTTGGTTAGGGCCTTTCAAATTCCCAGATAATTTTCCTCCCCCCGGTTTGGTCCCCGATTTGTTTATATTGGCCACTTTCATTTTAGTGGCTATGGGAACTGAGGCTGGTCCCTTGGATTCTGGAGTATTGGGTTCAGACCCTACCAGCATATTTTCTTGCCATTTATAAACCTTATTTTCTTCAAAATCTTTGATGTCTCTTTGGTATTTTTTAATTTTTTTATTTTTTATTTCTCCATCATATTTGGCCAGATGATTTTGTAATATTTTGGCCTTTTCTGTGTAGTCATTAGAAGTGCTAAAAGGCCCCATTTTTTCTTTAAGTTCTGCGATTTTGGATTGCAGAATCCCTGCCTTAGCCTTACGTTTCCTTACCATAAGCTGCATAAGCTTTTGTTCACAGCCGTTAAAAAACTGATACCATTCATCCAAAGACTGGAGGTCTTCGGGCCCTTCATTGGGGTTAATATCCCACCTCAGTCTTCGAGGGGTTAAATTGTGACCTATGTACATTTCCAATGAGGCCACATCCCACCATAACCTGATTTGTTTCTCCATGTCTATTTGGAGTTGTTTAAAACCTCTCTCAAGGTCAAGGTTAGGGGCGGGTGCCTGTTGGAACACTTCCTCTAGGTTGATGTTCCTTTCTTGCATAAAGTTAAATATATCCATGCTTGCTTGAGCTATTAGTGTTGTATCAAACAAATAATGTAGTACAATACCAAAAGAATGAAGAATTGTAGACAGCCACTCACATTGGCTTGTCTAGCTCCGCGCTTAGGATAATTCAAAAAGGTCTATACTAATATTAATAATGTAAACCCAGTACAGCTGCTCCCTATGAAATCTAGATGATTTAATTGGTAGTTTAATTAAATGAGGGGCGCTAGTACCAACAAGAGATACTAAATTAATTAATAGGTTAATTAATTGTATATTCTGAACTGTATAGTAGAGACTAAGAGCTTATTGAAAAAAAGGTGTGCAGACACAATATAGATCTACCATGAACTAAGCTAATTAATAACTATTTAAAGTGATAATAGTGAACCACATTTGGTTACTCATACATTACAACCATTATAATGTGAATAATAAAAATTGGTTAGAGTGTGTTTATACAAACAATAATAACACCAGACACCTAGCGTGACCCAGTGAGGTATAAATTAATTATTACCCCAAAGATAATTAACACACAAAATAGAGCTGACCGAGCTCTATTTAAATTAAATAATATAAATATAACAGACCCTGTACCTTGTATCACAATGTGTACAACGAAAATTAATGATCAAGCACTTATGCCCAATCTAATACATAAAAAGTGCAAACCAACAAATTTGGCAAATATCCCAATGTCTTGGGTACATCCAAAAAACGTGAAAAATATTAATATAAATTAGACAGTGTTAATTGATATAACGCAAAGTTCATGTAGTATATAATAAGTGCAAGCCAACAAAATTGGCAAATAATCCCAATATCTTGGGTGCATCCAAAAAACGTGAAAAATATTAATATAAATTAGACAGTGTTAATTGATATAACGCAAAGTTCATATAGTAGTCCTTGCTGCAAAACGCCACAATCACTCCTGTAGATATAGCTTGTGCACCATCACCAGACAAATTCTCGATCCACCCAATGTGAGAACCAGCAGTATTAAATGGCCTCTTACCAAATGGAGTTGATTACTTTGTTTAGAAGCAATCAAATGCGCTTTCACAGGATTGTGCCTGTACACTGAGTGACACACCCTCACTCAAGGGCTCTCTTCCCTCTATCAGACCAGCTCAGATGGAATGGATTGGAAACATATGTGGGAATATAAAGAGAGGCGCACCTCATAGCGTAATAACGTTTTATTTAAAAAATAGCATAAAAAAACACAGCAGCCAATTGCTCACTTACATTTTCCAGTGCCTACCCGGCACTGAGGCTACTTGCGATATGTTAAAAGATTCGATGGAGCAGCGGATCCTTCCCTCCTGGCGTGCGTCTCTAGCGTGCGTTCCACTCACCAGACAGCCGGAGCCAATATCACAGGAAGTCCAGCAATAGTGCATCCAAAGATACAAAGTGATCAGGTACCGCCTACCGACGTACGTTTCGTGTTTGTCACGTCTTCAGGGTGGCGTACCTGATCACTGAATAACCTGATTAATATACTGATCCTCATTAGTGGCCAACCAATGACGACTTAGTGTGTGCACAGCCTCAGTCCCAGTTAAGCTCACAACACAGCTGAAAAAAATCTATACATAATGGATAAGTATTAACCCCCACATTAGGAATATAAATTATCTATGTTTTAGATCTTACTTTGCCTCATTAATCCCTGACTCCAGACGGGGCTTTATTTTATATTTCTGGGTATTAATTAAATATGGGACTTCATTTGCATAACTTTTTAAATAAATAACTTTTCAACGTCTAATCCTGGGACTAATATAAATCTTTGTAATAGGCACAGATTTTTTCTGTCTTATTTGATTAGTAAAGGGCGGAGGTAAACCTGCCCATGTCTAACCACCAACTATAATTAAAAAACTATATGTTGGCTTATTTTATTTTTCTATGGCGTATAGAATCTGCAGTACTCATTAAATCCACAAGATGTCACTATTGTGTCTTACTATCTATGGAACCACATCTTTCATATAGTAAGATGGGATAGCTTATAAATCACCCTCTCAATCAACATTTGACTATTTTAATTACCTAGATGCAGATGTATATATCTATTTGGTCATTAGATCAACTTTTATATAAAACCATTCACTGCTCACAAACTGGTTGTTGTGGCATATTGCTTTTAAATTTATTGAATTTTATATTATTCTCTATGGGATATGGCGTCTGTATTACTCATACGGTCCTCAAGATGTCACTACATATGGTATGTTCACTCCAGACAGTTTATATATATCTCCTGCCTCCATTCTATGCATGAGTGTATTTTCTATTAATTAACTCTTTACCAAATGTTAATACATGGGATATAATCCATATGGGGCAATCTGAACAGATCTATAATGGTTGTAATGTATGAGTAACCAAATGTGGTTCACTATTATCACGTTAAATAGTTATTAATTAGCTTAGTTCATGGTAGATCTATATTGTGTCTGCACACCTTTTTTTCAATAAGCTCTTAGTCTCTACTATACAGTTCAGAATATACAATTAATTAACCTATTAATTAATTTAGTATCTCTTGTTGGTACTAGCGCCCCTCATTTAATTAAACTACCAATTAAATCATCTAGATTTCATAGGGAGCAGCTGTACTGGGTTTACATTATTAATATTAGTATAGACCTTTTTGAATTATCCTAAGCGCGGAGCTAGACAAGCCAATGTGAGTGGCTGTCTACAATTCTTCATTCTTTTGGTATTGTACTACATTATTTGTTTGATACAACACTAATAGCTCAAGCAAGCATGGATATATTTAACTTTATGCAAGAAAGGAACATCAACCTAGAGGAAGTGTTCCAACAGGCACCCGCCCCTAACCTTGACCTTGAGAGAGGTTTTAAACAACTCCAAATAGACATGGAGAAACAAATCAGGTTATGGTGGGATGTGGCCTCATTGGAAATGTACATAGGTCACAATTTAACCCCTCGAAGACTGAGGTGGGATATTAACCCCAATGAAGGGCCCGAAGACCTCCAGTCTTTGGATGAATGGTATCAGTTTTTTAACGGCTGTGAACAAAAGCTTATGCAGCTTATGGTAAGGAAACGTAAGGCTAAGGCAGGGATTCTGCAATCCAAAATCGCAGAACTTAAAGAAAAAATGGGGCCTTTTAGCACTTCTAATGACTACACAGAAAAGGCCAAAATATTACAAAATCATCTGGCCAAATATGATGGAGAAATAAAAAATAAAAAAATTAAAAAATACCAAAGAGACATCAAAGATTTTGAAGAAAATAAGGTTTATAAATGGCAAGAAAATATGCTGGTAGGGTCTGAACCCAATACTCCAGAATCCAAGGGACCAGCCTCAGTTCCCATAGCCACTAAAATGAAAGTGGCCAATATAAACAAATCGGGGACCAAACCGGGGGGAGGAAAATTATCTGGGAATTTGAAAGGCCCTAACCAAGCCCCACAAAATGGGTATCCCCAACCACCCCCATATCCAGTGTCGACATATAACAGATATGGCCCGTTAGATAATAGACCTCCAGAATATAATTATTATGGATATGATCGCAATCAATATCCACAGAGACCTCCCAGGGGAGCATTCAGAGGGAATTTTAGAGGGAGACCGGGCCCCTATCAAAATCAATACCCCAACCAATACCAGGGGGGGGAATGGAGGGGATGGAAGGAACATTACCGTATCCCACCCAATTCACCTCGGGGGTTACAAGACCCAAGAGAAAAAGAGGTAAAAGAGGACGAGGGCGAAAGAAAAAGGAAAAGGGACAACTAAATAAGGGACTATTCAATTTAACAGATGTAAAATTTACGGATAATGAGTTAGAGGTACTTAATCAAGGACTCAAATATGCACCAAGTAAAAGTGCTGACAAATTCGAACTGTTTGTTGATGTAGAAAAATATGTGAGAAAATTAAATATCAAAAAACATTTCGCTAATAGAACTGAAAGGGAAGGGGACCCCCAGGCTATACACCCATATAAACATACCAATTTAAAAAATAATTCAACGTTTAATCCACAAAAAGGAAAACACCACCATATAGAAGTATTCAAAAATATGGTACAGAATGACATAAAAAAGATGGAAATTAAAAAATATGGAGATACAGTCAAAATATGGGAAGGAATCAAACAAATAGAGGAGAACAAACAAATAGTAATACGAGGTGCAGACAAAGGCGGGGGGTTAGTTGTAATGACACGTGAGTACTATTACAATGAAATGAGTAGACAGCTGAGGGATCCAAATACATATTTGAAACTGAGAGGTGACCCTACTTCCAAATTAAAAATGGTTTTAAATAGTTGGGTGACAGAGGGATTACGTAAAAACTTTCTAAATAAAAAAGAGGCTGATTATCTGATCCCTCTAGCCCCCAAAATTCCCGTTCTATATCTGACACCCAAAATACATAAAAATAAAGAACAACCCCCAGGACGTCCAATCATAAGTGGTATAAATTCTCTGTTTTCTCGTATGGGTGAATACCTAGATTGTTTTTTCAAACCACTAGTCCCATGTAGTCCCTCCTATTTGAAGGACAGCCGTGAATTGATAGTCCTTCTTCAAGAATTAAGAGCAACACCTAATACCATTATGATTACTGTAGATATTGAATCACTATATACAAATATTAGACATATGGATGCTGAAGTGGCAATAAAATGGGCATTAACTAAAGATTCTCAATTAAAACAAGCACAGATCAACCATTTAGTTAAAGGGTTAAGTATGACAATGAAAAATAATTTCTTTTGGGCTAACAGTGAGTACTATAACCAAGTTGGGGGTGTAGCTATGGGGGCTCGCTATGCCCCAAGCGTGGCCAACATAGTCTTAAACAAGTGGGAAGCTGAAACAATTTTTTTCGAACGGAATGAGTCGCTGGTGTTCTATAAAAGATATATAGATGATATTATTGTTTTCTGGAGAGGGCCCGTGGAGGAATTTAATGAGTACCTAACCAGTATGAATAATAATCTATATGGTCTAAAGTTCACCAGCGAACACATGGGACAGGAGGTAAATTTTTTGGACCTTACTATCACCATTAAGCAGGAGCAATTCATTACAAAAACCTACTTTAAAGCAACAGACAGGAATGGGTATGTACCTACAAGTAGTTGCCACCACCCAAGGTGGATAGGTGCGGTCCCAAAAGGCCAGTACATGCGTATAAAACGCAACTGTGCAACACAAATTGACTTTCAGGAACAAGCACAGGTGCTAACTGAAAGATTTATTGAGAAGGGATACAAAGAGGACACCCTCAAGAAAGCATTATCACAAGTATCCAATCTAGATAGGAGCTCCCTACTCACTACTAAAGCTAAACCAGAATACGTGGGTGGTCTAGCCTTTATAACAGGCTACAATAGACAATATAGAGAGGTAGAAGCCATTATCAAAAAACATTGGCCCATACTCAGACAAGATCAAGATCTAAAGCTAAATATCCCAAAGGTACCAAAATTTATTTACACCAGAGCTCCTGGACTCCGGAACAAGATAGCCCCCAATGTGCCAGACCCCCCCAAGAAACCGCCCACTTTTTTGGATGGATCAGGGTTTCATTACTGTAACAGATGCAAAGCATGTAAAATAACGAGACAACCAGGCACTAGCAAAAAACTAACCCATTTCCAATCATGTGCAAATAAAAGAACTCATAAGATTAAACCCCTTATAACGTGTGACTCTGAATATGTCACTTACGTACTACAATGCCCATGTCCTATGCAATATGTAGGGCGTACCACGAGAAAGCTCAAAGTACGCATAAATGAACATTTGACCAATATTAAGAAAAAATTTCCCAACCATAGTGTGCCCAGACACTTTGAGAGATATCACAATAGTGATCCTTCACTGTGCAAGTTCTATGGAATAGATAGAGTATCAAGACATTGGAGAGGGACGGATATGAAAAAAGCAATATCTCAAAATGAGACTAAGTGGTTATATACATTGGACACGATGCAACCTTTAGGGATGAATATAGATTTAGACCTGAATTGCTTCTTGTCCAATGAATAGTTAACTGAGGGAAGGATAATTATAACTAGATGAAAAATTAAGTCGTTTTTATCTACTGTCAACGGTGTTGGGGGGAACTGGCAGGATAATTGTGACAGATTTTGTGCTGTGAGATGGAGGGATTGCTATCGCCCGTCTGTGGAGTGGGTGATCAAAAGATCTGTTCAGATTGCCCCATATGGATTATATCCCATGTATTAACATTTGGTAAAGAGTTAATTAATAGAAAATACACTCATGCATAGAATGGAGGCAGGAGATATATATAAACTGTCTGGAGTGAACATACCATATGTAGTGACATCTTGTGGACCGTATGAGTAATACAGACGCCATATCCCATAGAGAATAATATAAAATTCAATAAATTTAAAAGCAATATGCCACAACAACCAGTTTGTGAGCAGTGAATGGTTTTATATAAAAGTTGATCTAATGACCAAATAGATATATACATCTGCATCTAGGTAATTAAAATAGTCAAATGTTGATTGAGAGGGTGATTTATAAGCTATCCCATCTTACTATATGAAAGATGTGGTTCCATAGATAGTAAGACACAATAGTGACATCTTGTGGATTTAATGAGTACTGCAGATTCTATACGCCATAGAAAAATAAAATAAGCCAACATATAGTTTTTTAATTATAGTTGGTGGTTAGACATGGGCAGGTTTACCTCCGCCCTTTACTAATCAAATAAGACAGAAAAAATCTGTGCCTATTACAAAGATTTATATTAGTCCCAGGATTAGACGTTGAAAAGTTATTTATTTAAAAAGTTATGCAAATGAAGTCCCATATTTAATTAATACCCAGAAATATAAAATAAAGCCCCGTCTGGAGTCAGGGATTAATGAGGCAAAGTAAGATCTAAAACATAGATAATTTATATTCCTAATGTGGGGGTTAATACTTATCCATTATGTATAGATTTTTTTCAGCTGTGTTGTGAGCTTAACTGGGACTGAGGCTGTGCACACACTAAGTCGTCATTGGTTGGCCACTAATGAAGATCAGTATATTAATCAGGTTATTCAGTGATCAGGTACGCCACCCTGAAGACGTGACAAACACGAAACGTACGTCGGTAGGCGGTACCTGATCACTTTGTATCTTTGGATGCACTATTGCTGGACTTCCTGTGATATTGGCTCCGGCTGTCTGGTGAGTGGAACGCACGCTAGAGACGCACGCCAGGAGGGAAGGATCCGCTGCTCCATCGAATCTTTTAACATATCGCAAGTAGCCTCAGTGCCGGGTAGGCACTGGAAAATGTAAGTGAGCAATTGGCTGCTGTGTTTTTTTTATGCTATTTTTTAAATAAAACGTTATTACGCTATGAGGTGCGCCTCTCTTTATATTCCCACATATGTTTCCAATCCATTCCATCTGAGCTGGTCTGATAGAGGGAAGAGAGCCCTTGAGTGAGGGTGTGTCACTCAGTGTACAGGCACAATCCTGTGAAAGCGCATTTGATTGCTTCTAAACAAAGTAATCAACTCCATTTGGTAAGAGGCCATTTAATACTGCTGGTTCTCACATTGGGTGGATCGAGAATTTGTCTGGTGATGGTGCACAAGCTATATCTACAGGAGTGATTGTGGCGTTTTGCAGCAAGGACTACTATATGAACTTTGCGTTATATCAATTAACACTGTCTAATTTATATTAATATTTTTCACGTTTTTTGGATGCACCAAGATATTGGGATTATTTGCCAATTTTGTTGGCTTGCACTTTTTATATACTACATGAACTTTGCGTTATATCAATTAACACTGTCTAATTTATATTAATATTTTTCACGTTTTTTGGATGTACCCAAGACATTGGGATATTTGCCAAATTTGTTGGTTTGCACTTTTTATGTATTAGATTGGGCATAAGTGCTTGATCATTAACTTTCGTTGTACACATTGTGATACAAGGTACAGGGTCTGTTATATTTATATTATTTAATTTAAATAGAGCTCGGTCAGCTCTATTTTGTGTGTTAATTATCTTTGGGGTAATAATTAATTTATACCTCACTGGGTCACGCTAGGTGTCTGGTGTTATTATTGTTTGTATAAACACACTCTAACCAATTTTTATTATTCACATTATAATGGTTGTAATGTATGAGTAACCAAATGTGGTTCACTATTATCACTTTAAATAGTTATTAATTAGCTTAGTTCATGGTAGATCTATATTGTGTCTGCACACCTTTTTTCAATAAGCTCTTAGTCTCTACTATACAGTTCAGAATATACAATTAATTAACCTATTAATTAATTTAGTATCTCTTGTTGGTACTAGCGCCCCTCATTTAATATGGAGACAAAGTGAGACAATCCTCTGAGGTTTTCCTCATCTCCCGTCCATCTACTAAAATAGAAATAAAAAGATTATTTATTGACTCCTCCCTCATCACTTTCTGTTTAATGTTCCAAAGTTTGAGGATGTTATCACATTATTATCTACTGGTAAAAGTCTGTGCTCCAATCAAATCATCAGATATAAAATGTCCAGCTGGTAGGAAATGGGTGTAACAAAAGAGAATACATATTATGTGTATATATAGCAGTGGGTAGAGGGGAGAGAGCAGAAGTCAGTATGTAATGTACAACATATTGTATAAGATACAACAGATAGGACTATTTAGTATCAGAATGATGTAATATACAACATAGAGTATATAGTGCAGGGGTCAGGAGTATATAATGTACAATATAAATTATACAGTGTAAGGGTCAGGACTCATAATATTGGTATTTAGTAATCAGTGGAAGATTAAATGTTTACATGAGACAAGTTGCAGAGGTCCCACACCGCTGCCTCCCATCTCCTGAGACTGCACTCAGTGACTTGGGTCTGAGACTATACAGACATATCCCTCCACCCGGCACAGCCAGCAGACAACAGAACAAGTAATCCTGGGAGAATTGTTCTGTCTGAGATCTTGCTAGGTCCGGGCATGGGGAAGAAGACTCAAGGTACATACCCCAGGTGCCTAGATCTAATAACATCTATGGTAAAAATCAACATTTTGCTGCCAGCTGAACCCCAGAATCTCCATAAATCCAGTCTAGATACATAAATTGTGTCTGCAGCACAGAGAAGGAAGATTATCCAAGAGAAATACAGGAATACAGGATGGGGAACACAGCTCAGGAAAGTGACCAGGGGATTACAGGCTGATATCACCCAGTCCCCGCCCTACTCTGGACCAACCAGTGAGCAGTATGGGTGGAGGAATGTATTTAGTGTTAATGACCCACCTGTGCTGATCTCTGTAGGAGTGTCCTCATCTATAAATGTCCCCGTTATTCCATCCTCCTCCATAGACTGCTGATCATCCCTCACATACCTCTCTTCTTCTTCTTCTGCTTTAACCTCAAATTCTATATCGATTGGATCTCCTCTCTAAACCAAGAAAATGAGAGAAAATATCATCTGTAAGATATAAGATTTATTATTGTGACATCCCATAAAAAATATACACATCGGTGTTGATTTAATAAAGGCAAATCCACTACACACTACAAGTGCACATGGAAGTGCAGTCGCTGTAGATCTGAGGGGAAGATCTGAAATGAGGGGAAGCTCTGCTGATTTCTATCATCCAATCATATGCAAGCAAAAATTCAGTTTTTTTTATTTTCCTTCTATGTTCCCCTCAGATCTACAGCCACTGCACCTCCAAGTGCACAGTGGATTTGCCTTTATTAAATACCCCCCCCCCCCCCCCTGTCTCCTCAAGTCCATGTTCTAGATGATCCATCCCACCAACCTTGTAACAGTGAGGGATGGTGTGATCTGCCTGTGTTGAATCCCGGGAATACAGAGGACGGGGACACCTCTCTGGTGGGTTCCCATTACTGGATCCATCTGTAGGAAACACACACTGACTGAATACATTGTTTCTATGTGTTTATCAGATGATGGGGGATCTAGGTGGAGCCTCCGTACTGCTCTCTCCTTTACAATTAAGTCTCCTCTTACCCGGTGATGTGAGGGGCGGCTGATTGTCCATCATGACGTCCTTGTAGAGATCCTTGTGTCCTTCTAAATACTCCCACTCCTCCATGGAGAAATAGACAGTGACATCCTGACACCTTATAGGAACCTGACACACACAATGATACAGTCACCATCCAGACACATCCCTTGTCTGTTACTGGATAATGTCCCAGAATTCCCGGCACCGCTCACCTCTCCTGTCAGCAGCTCCATCATCTTCTTGGTGACTTCTAGAATCTTCTGCATGTTGTGTCTCTCAGGTTTTAGGGAGTCGCATGGAGGCACTGTGATGGTCATATGATCACCTGACTTCACGAGAGGAAATCTCTGTATTGAGGAACCAATAGGAATATCATGTTAGAATCCCAGAATCCTCCTCACCTCTCCGGTCAGGTCTGTGTTTTATTAATAGAGATAAGAGTGATGTCATGTGACCTCCCCGAATCCTCCATACCTCTCCGGTCAGGTCTGTGTTTTAATAATAGAGATAAGAGTGATGTCATGTGACCTTCCAGAATCCCCCTCACCTCTCCGGTCAGGTCTGTATTTTATTAATAGAGACAAGAGTGATGATGTCATGTGACCTCCCAGAATCCTCCTCACCTCTCTGGTCAGCAGGTAGATGATCTCCAGGGTGAAGTTTAGGATCTTCTCAGTCATGTGACTCCGGTCCTCCTCCATCCTCATTGGTGCCGTCATTTGATCTATACAGGTCTCCTTGTAGACGGATAACTTCGGGAAATGAAAGTAAGAATTATATGCATGGTATTGGTCACACAATGATAGGATGTGGATGTGAGGGGGGTAATAGGAGGGTTGCTGTACATTTAACAACTACTCCCCCCATTGGAACAGATTTAGTTTGGACTGTTTGCTACATTTTTGAAGTGTGGGACCCTCTTGGCTGCCGGATCAGATATTCCCTTTTCTCTGTTGGGTTTGTTTAGTTTCTGAACTGGATTTGATTGGTTTTAGATCTGCAGACAAGGAATGATAAATACGATCCTTCCTTTGACTTGTTTGCTCTGAGGCAGTGCTGTGAGGACAATGTTGGGTCATCATGATGTCCAGGAAGGGGAACTTGCTGACTTTTGGTCGGAGTTGTCGGCTAATCAGGATAATTGCCAGAATTCTGGCTGCAAGGACTACAGAACTGTGGGGGAGGAGTCGGTTTTGTTCTCTCCAATAGCAACCCATCTGCCATCTATGCTGATTATGAAGATTTTAACCTCCCTGGCGGTATGATTCTGTCTGGAATTTTGTGCTGAAAGCGGTACAATTATTTTGCATGGAAATTTGATGCTATGTATTATAGGCCTGCAATTCTTAGTAATTACTTAAACCTGACCAAACAAGACTCTAGTAGACATCCCAGATGTGATAAAGTTTTAAACACAAAATTATGATTTTACATTTTTAAATAATATAATTTTATTCAATAATATAATACAAACTAAAGAAATTTGTCAGACAAAGAAAATTTAATAAACATCCTGAGTGTGATAAATTTTAAAACAGGGTACAGCACACAGTCCGACGTCACAATCCGGACAATAGAACCGGCTTTCTTTTCAGATTTTTTTTCCCTTGTCATCTCTGTTGGAACAGCAAACCACGCACATCCTGGTAGGTGCTGCCTTTTTTGCGGTTGGTGGTATATAGTCCATAAAGTGACCACCTGTTAGGCGTTCTGGGTTGGCAACACCAACAGCACGTCGTCCAGCTCTGTTCACATCTACTGATGGCATCTGGTGTTTGAGGAAAATTTGCTCAGCCACCTTCCAGATAAAATCCGAATGAACAAGAGGCCTGTCACTCCCTGCTCCGTACAAGATGTAGGCGTTCCAAAGGCATTGTTCCAGAAGATGCCTGAAAATCTTTTGTAGTATTTTTTCTGCTGTTTCCGCATAGTCGGATAAAAGGTCATTGCCTGATCAGCTCGGTCGACACCTCCCATGGTGCAATTATAGTCGATCACGACTTGCGGCTTCAGCACATCTTTCCCACCTTTTGTGTGGACCGTGGCAGTGGAGGTACTGTGCACAGTGCTCATGAGACACACGTCCTTCTTGTCTCGCCAACGTATTGCCATCATCTTACCCTTCTGCCAGGCAACACTTTCACTGGTTTTTAGTTTTTTTTTGCCAAACATAGATGGCATGTCACGTCGGTTAGGCCTAACTGTATCATAAGCATCAGTTTTGTTTTGGATCAAAACCTCAAACAGCTCCGGCGACGTATAAAAATTGTCCATGGTGACACAATATCCCTGGTTCAGTAATGGCTCCAGTAGTGTTAGGACAGATGATGTGGCCATCCCATAGCCGCTGTACCTGGGGTTGAATTTCATGCCTTTACCGGTGTAAATGACCGAGTTCCATATGTACCCAGTGGATGACTCGCAGAGCATGTATGATTTGATGACAAACCGCGCTCTTTTGGATGCAATATACTGGATCCAGCTTAGGCGTCCCTTATAGGCCATCAAACTCTCATCCACGCTGACCTCCCTTTCTGGCACGTAGGCCCGCTGGAAATTGTTCCCAATAATTTGGCATACCTCCCAGATTTTTTTTAGCTTGGGCGCAGGATGCGTGGCCTCATCAAACTCTTCATTGTTAGTGAAGTGAAAATATTTCATGATGAGGGAAAAACGGTATTCCGACATCACAGTACCAAAAAACGGAGTGGCCAGTAACTTGTTGGTGGTCCAGTACCATTTCTGGCATGGTTTCCCCACCACCCCCTGAAGAATAATGAGTCCGAGACACAGCCAGATGTCCTCTTTAGTCACCGGTTTCCACCTTCTGCTTCGGGAAAACCTGGCATGCAGCGTAGCGGATTGCTGCTCTTGGTAGCGATTTGTCTCTGTCACAAATTTTTGAATTACCTCCTCTGTGAGAAATAATTCCAGGTATGCCAGAGGGTTGCCACGCTCAACTTCGACCTTCATCCCAGGTGATCCAGTGAAGGGAAATCTTGGGGGCGCTACCTGGTCTGTATCGCACTCAATAGAGCACCAAGTGCGCACATCGCTGATGTCAGGTGCAGGATCGTCACCGCTGTCACCGCTGTCACTTGTCAGATCCGTGTCAGACGACAAATCTCCCCACGACTCGCTATCGCTCAGTTCTGGGAGCAACTCCGTGTCGCTGCCGCTGTCGCTGTCATTCAACTGCTCCAAAGGCGATTTTGTAGCGAGATGGCGCTTTTTGGATTTTATTTGAGGCAAGGGGCACTGTATCAGTAAGATCTGAGATGATACAGTGTAATCCTCTCTATTTATATGTGTGTGTTGTGTTGAACTTGTGAACTTTTGAATCTCCCGCCCAGTTCCGCTCCCGTGCGCCGCTGCTGCTCGCAGGGAACGGAACCAGGAAGTGAGATGCGGTGATCGCGCTGGCGATCACAGCCGAGGACAGTGGAGAGCATTGCTGGAACCCAGGAGAAGGTAAGGGCTCTGCTGTATGCTCTGCACTGCTACCCCGAGTGGGACTCGGGGTTACCGCTCCTGACAGAAAAAGTCAGACCCAAGTCACGCTCGGGATTACCGCCAAGGAGGTTAACATGTAAGTGTACTATTTGTTTTTATGAAATAAATGACTTCATCATTCTAATGAGGATCTTGCGCTGTCATTTCTTTGTTGTTTGAGCTCCTTGGATCTTCCCGGATCTTTATCTGACAAGCTGCAGGACCCTTGTATGTTGGAATGAACATTTGTCCTCATCATGCTGTTACCATAGACTGCTGTCTGTTGGGCTGGACCTTGTAGTGCACATTACTGGTGTGTGATTTTTATATCAGTGCTGGTAGGAGGACAGCAGGGGGGGAGGGGTTCTCTCTTCGTTTATTTAGTATCCTGCAACATATTTCTAGAATGGTGAAATGGTGAGGTGAAGGCTTCCTTCACTTGCTGGCAGAAGTTCTTTTAAAGAGAAGTATGATTTTTTTACTTTCAGATTCATACTTACCTAGGTGGATGCAGCATCGGTCCCCCGGCACCTCTTCACTGAGAACCGATCGATCTAACATCTGCGATGGCTCGGTTCTCACAGCTCCGCCCCCCGCGCTCACTGGAGCTGTGGAGGGGCAGGGAGAGCCTGTCTCAGTCTCTCAGTGGCTCGCTGGGAGGCTGAGATGGCCATCAGTCCCAGCACCTGGCAGATCCAGGCTTCATTGTCGTGATGATGCGGTGCCTGGACTGATTCCAGTGATGTCATCAGAGAGCCGACTTCAGCCCGCTCTCTGCTGAAAACAGGTCACAAGAGTGCAAAACGAATTGTACTCCTGTAACCCATAGGAGAAGCCCAGCCAAGCGATCTCAGGCTGGACTTCTCCTTTAAGGAGGTCAGAAAAGTATGTGCAGGTGGGGTGAGAGGACCATCAGAGACCAACAGCCTGTGTAGTGTAATAATTGTCCTTTGTAGGCCATGTATGGTCAGGATGGTCATTGTCTTGTCTATTTATTGTCAGTGCTGTTTGTTTAGAGGACCATATTACTAGAATTTATCTCCAAAATTAAGAGAATGTTCCGGCCCCATTAATGTGGAAATGTTCTGCCCCTGTAGGGGTTAATCTAGGTTTCCACACTATATATGTGTGTATCATCATCTGCTGGAGATAAAAGACATCACAGTGACTATGGAGGAAGAGGACGGACATGACGGGGGGTTACTGGGTGTAAATATAAAATAAGATCTTATTACCTCCTCTGCTGCCACTTCCAGCAATGTCTTCTCTCTACTTCCTCCCGACTCACCTCTCACCCGGAACGTCCTGTGTGTACCTGACATCACTTCCTGTCTGTATTCCATAGAGACTTCCTCTCTAGGTAGAAGTAAGATCACCACCTTGTGGAGTTCAGAGGAACTGCAGCCCCAAGAAATGTCTCATAATAACCAGTCCTCTCTAACTTACCCCACAGTCTGAAATAATCTGTTCAATTAGCTAAGTAATAGGCGGATGTAGAACATTATCTATGTTATTCTCTACTCTCTGAATTTCCTATATTGTTACCCTCTCCCTTCCCAATGTTATTCCCTTACTTATAGTTGTACAGGCTGACTAGCGGCTCAGTGTGGTGACCTCCCAGACCTACTGCGTGAACCCACTTGGGGTAGGCTGGATTGGGCCATCAAGATTTGAACGAAGCCTATTTTAGATGCCTTTACAATGTTTTTTCATTACAATGATATGTACCATTTGCAACAATCTTAATTGTTATGTTCTCTTTTGATAAAATAAAAAATGTATGGATAAAAAAAAGAAATGGAACTTTATGGTTAAGAAATTGCAAAATATATCAAAAAGCATAAAATATATATATATATATATATATCAGTCCACTCATAATGACACTCATAATGAATATGTTAAACATAAATTGCAAGTATGTAATGTTTACATAGGAATGGAGAACTCTCCAAGTAAGAACACTTCCTCGTATATGCTAATGTAGTAATGTGATAATTTCTTTGCCCGTTTACCAAATGAATACTCTTGTTATGCAGTGTCTGTTTGCCCTTTTCCAATATGGCTGCTATGCTCTCTCTCTCACCAAGGATGAGGTCACCAAGAAGAGCAGAGGATGGCAAGGGGTTTTGTGGGTAAGTGGGTGGAGAGAGAGACATGTGGAGAAAGAACAGTAAATTCCTGCTAAGAGAGCACAGAATGTGTAAATACTGCAGATTCACCTCACTGAGACCTGCATAGAGACTGTTAATGATTTCATGTTCCTGTTTAGAAAATACTTTATGTTGGATGGTTCACTGAATGTTATTTCTTCAATACATGGACTTTCAAATACAATGCTGTGTGGATTACTGTCTATGTGAAGATTAGAGTTGAGCGGACACCTGGATGTTCGGGTTCGGCGGGTTCGGCCGAACTTCGGAAAAAAGTCCGGGTTCGGGACTAGGCGTGTGCACACATACTGCTCCACCATGTTGGTGAAATGCTGCCTCCTGCTAAGACGTTCCATCTCAGCTGGTGGTGCTGGTTGTTGCGGCCTGCTGACAAAGCTTTTCCACATTCCGTCTATGCTAACCCTGCCTTCCGAGGTGCTGGCGGTGCCCCGGCTGCATTGGCGACCTCTTCCTCCTCCTCTGCCTTCGCCTTGTGCTTCCACCGTACCCCCGCTTCCAAGTGGGAATGCCACTACCAGCGTGCGCTTGTACTCGCGAATCTTACGATCACGCTCCAGTGAGGTAATTAAGGACGGCACGTTGTCCTTGTAACGGGGATCCAGCAGGGTGGCCACCCAATAATCAGCCCCAGTTAAAATGTGGGCAACTCGGCGGTCATTGCGGAGACACTGCAGCATGTAATCGCTCATGTGTGCCAGGCTGCCCAGAGGCAAGGAAAAGCTGTCCTCTGTGGGAGGTGTATCGTCTGTGTCCTCTGTATCCCCCCAGCCACGCACCAGTGATGGACATGAGCTGGTCTGGGTGCCACCCTGCTGTGAACATTGTTCCTCCTCCTCCATCTCCTCCTCATCCTCCACCTTATCATCCTCCAGAACTGTGCCCTTGCTGCCAGACAATTGTGTACCTGGCACTTGTTGGTGCAGGAACCCACCCTCGTAGCCACTTGTAAATGACTGCCCTGAAAGCCTTGGAAATGAACCCTCTTCCTCCTCCTCCTCCTCCTCCTCCTCATCCTGTGCCACATCCTCTTCAATCATCGCCTGAAGAGTTTTTTCAAGGAGGCATAGAACTGGGATAGTAACGCTGAGAACGGCGTCATCGGCACTGGCCATGTTGGTGGAGTACTCGAAACAGCGCAACAAGGCACACAGGTCTCGCATGGAGGCCCAGTTATTGATGGTGAAGTGGTGCTGTTCCGCAGAGCGACTCACGCGTGCGTGCTGCAGCTGAAACTCCACTATCGCCTGCTGCTGCTCGCACAGTCTGGCAAGCATGTGCAAGGTGGAGTTCCACCTTGTGGGCACGTCACATATGAGACGGTGAGCGGGAAGGCCGAAGTTACGCTGCAGCGCTGACAGGCGAGCAGCAGCAGGGTGAGAACGACGAAAGTGCGCACAGACGGCCCGCACTTTCTGCAGCAGCTCTGGCACATCGGGGTAATTCTTCAGGAACCTCTGGACCACCAAGTTCAGCACATGCGCCAGGCAAGGGATGTGCGTCAAACCGGCAAGGCCCAGAGCTGCTACGAGATTTCGCCCATTATCGCACACCACCAGGCCGGGCTTGAGGCTCACTGCCACCAACCATTCATCGGTCTGTTGTTCCATGTCCCTCCACAACTCCTGCGCGGTGTGGGGTTTTTCACCCAAACAGGAAAGTTTTAAAACTGCCTGCTGTCGTTTAGCCCTGGCTGTGCTGAAGTTGGTGGTGAAGGTGTTACGCTGACCGGATGAGGAGGCGGTAGAGGATGAGGAGGCGGAGTAGGAGGAGTTAGCAACAGGAGGCAAACTGAAGTGCCCTGCAATCCTCGGTGGTGGAAGGACATGCGCCAAACTGCTATCCACCTCAGGCCCAGCCGCCACTACATTTACCCAGTGTGCTGTTAGGGAGATATAACGTCCCTGACCGTGCTTACTGGTCCACGCATCCGTAGTTAGGTGGACCTTGCCACAGATGGCGTTGCACAGTGCACACCTGATTTTGTCCCCCACTTGGTTGTGCAGGGAAGGGATAGCTTGTCTGGAAAAGTAGTGGCGGATGGGCACGACGTACTGTGGGACAGCCAATGACATTAGCCTTTGAAAACTCTGCGTCTCCACCAGACGGAATGACAGCATTTCAAAGGCGAGCAAATTTGAAATGCTGGCATTCAGGGCCAGGGATCGCGGGTGGCTAGGGGGGTACTTCCTCTTCCACTCCAGTGTTTGGGAAATAGAGAGCTGAAAGCTTCCATGGGACATTGTGGAGATGGTTGGTGACCCAGGTGGTAGTGTTGCTGGCAGATCCTCTGTTTGCGGGTTGGCAGGTGTCACTGTCACTACAGAGGTGGATGAAGAGGCCGAGACTGCAGCAGAAGAGGAAGCAGGAGGAGCCAGAGACCTTTCTTGGTTTTTGCGGTGTCTACTCCACTGCATCTCGTGCTTTGCACTTAGATGCCTGGCCATGCAGGTTGTGCTCAGGTTGAGAACGTTTATGCCTCGCTTCAAGCTCTGATTGCACATCATGCAAACCACTCGTGTCTTGTCATCAGGACATTGTCTGAAGAACTGCCATGCTAGGGAAGTCCTTGGACCTGGCTTTGGTGTGCTCGGTCCCTTGCTGCGTTGGGCAGTAGCAGACGTACTGTCTAGGGGACGGACGCTCCGCTTTTGCACCCTGCTCCCTCTTCTGCTGTGCTGGTGGCTCTGTGCGACCACCACCTCTTCCTCTGAACTACACTGGTCACCTGCATGACGTTGATTCCATGTGGGGTCAAGGACCTCATCGTCCTCCACATCATCTTCCACCCAGTCTTCACCCCTGCCCTCCTTGTCGGTCTGCACAATGGCGAAAGCAGCAGCAGTTGGCATCTGTGTTTCGTCATCATCCGAGACGTGCTGCGATGGTCCTCCCATGTACTCATCATGAAACATAAGTGGTTGGGCATTGGTGCACACAATCTCTTCCACTTCTGGGGCAGGGCTAGGTGGATGGCCCTGGGAAACCCTGCTAACAGAGTCATCAAAAAGCAGAAGAGACTGCTGCATGATTTGGGGCTCAGACTGATTGGCTGATTTGCAAGGGGGTGAGGTGAAAGACTGATGGACATCGGCTGCAGGTGCCAACTCTGAACTTTCATCAGGAGACTGGGTGGGAGACAATGTGAAGGAATCAGAGGCACTGTCAGCAGCAACCCAATCTACTATCGCCTGTACTTGTCCTGGCCTCGACATTCGTACAGCCTCATTAGGCGCGCCAAAATACTGCTGCAGGCTCTGTCGCCTACTCGCACCTGAGGAAGGTGTTTCACTAGTGCGTGTAGCTGGCACAGATCGACCACGTCCTCTCCTTGCAACAGGAGCGCCACCAGCAGCACCATGACCCAGGCCACTTCCCCTTTTTGATGATCTCCTCATATTTTCAAAATTTATGAGCTCGCCCTAAATGGGTGTTTTTGTATATAGCAGAATACACGTACAGTATGTAAAGCGTTTATGAAAACGCAGAAAATGCTATTGGGAAGAAAAAAAACACTGCAAAATTAAATTTTTTTGCAATGTTTTTCTAATATCAAAATACACGGACAGTATGTAAAGCGTTTATGAAAACGCAGAAAATGCTATTGGGAAAAAAAAAAAACACTGCAAAATTTTTTTTTTTTGCAATGTGTTTCCAATAGCAGAATACACACAGACTATGGTATATCTCTTACTATATGCAGTGTTGGTCCTAATGGTGCACTGAGCTTGCAGGTAAAACTTTTATATTTTATCTGGCACTGGCCTCATGGCACTGTTAAAAGACTGTGCACTGCACCCCAGCCAGGGTACAATTGATTTGGGAATCTCTTCAATAATTCTCTCTGCCTCTTTCTTTTGCTTATTAAAGAAACTCCCTACTCTAGCTATCTAGATCGCTCACTGATCTAACTAATTAGAAGAAAATTCAAGGAATGTGGACTGACTGACTGACTTTAGCACACTAACTCCTAAAATCCTCTATCTCTCTGCAGCATAGGAACCTGTCTAACAGTGTCTATAGCAGAATGACGCTGTGTGCTGTGTGTGTGTACTATATATAGAGGCTGGGTCACATGCTGCACTGGCCAATCACAGCCATGCCATTAGTAGGCATGGCTGTGATGGCTTCTAAGGGCACACTAGTGAAACGATCGTCGATTGGCTGCCCTGCAGCTGTTAAAAAGGCGCCAATACAGCGCCGAACACCGGACCCGAACCCACAGCCAATAGTTCGGGTTCGGGTCCAGGTCCCGAACACCCAAAAGTCTTTAGGGGCTGTCTATGGTTCAGGGCACCTTCCCCTGGAGACAAGGGTCTGTCTATGGTTCAGGGCTGTTTCTTGTGGAGACAAGGGGCAGTCAATGGTTTAGAGTTCCTTCCCCCGAAAACAAGGTACTGTCCATAGTTCAGGGCTCCTTCCCATGAAGACAAGGAGCAGTCTATGGTTCAGGGCTCCCTCCTCTGGAGACAAGGGGCCAGGGCCCATCCTGGGCGGGGTGCACGGGGTGCAGTGCACCGGGCGCAACAGAGGTGGGGGCGCTGAAGCGCCAGAGAGCTCTCCTCCATCCTCCTCCTCTCGTCCGTAGGCGGCTCTCTCCGCTGGTCACCGCGGCCGCCGCCGCTGTGTTTCTTGCCAAAGGAGAGCGGAGATCGGAGCTGCTGTGTCTCTGTGTGCAGAGAGACCAGCCATGCAGTAACATCACTGGGGGGGAGCGGTCCATGCCCAACGTGTGTGTACACCCTCCTCCTCCTGTGTGTAACTCCCGCTTGCTGCCCAAGCCTGAAACACTCTGTTCTCCACCCGGGCGGCGCAGCTGCACACTGCCCTCTCCTCTCCAGCTGCCGCCCGGGTTTATTTAAATTAACTTAATAGAGGGGTGGGGGTGGTTTGTCGGGGTCAATACTAATGGAGGGGGGGTTTGTCCTGGGGGGTCTATACTAATGGAGGGGGGGTTTGTCCTGGGGGATCTATACTAATGGAGGGGGGTGGTTTGTCGGAGGTCAATACTAATGGGGGGGTTTGTCCTGGGGGGTCTATACTAATGGAGGGGGGGTTTGTCCTGTGGGTGTCTATACTAAAGGAGGGGGGTGGTTTGTCCTGGGGGGGTCTATGCTAATGGAGGGGGGTGGTTTGTCCTGGGGGGGTCTATACTAATTGAGGGGGGTGGTTTTCCTGGGGGTCTATACTAATGGAGGGGGGGTGGTTTGCCCCGGGGTCTGTACTAATGGAGGGGAGTGGTTCGTCCCGGGGGGTCTGTACTAATGGAGAGGGGTGGTTTGTCCGGGGGGTCTGCACTAATGGAGGGGGGTGGTTTTTCCCAGGGGTGTCTATACTAATGGAGGGGGGTGGTTTGTCCTGGGGGGTCTATACTAATGAAGGGGGGTCTATACTAATGGAGGGGGGTGGTTTGTCCTGGGGGTCTATACTAATGGAGGGGGGTGGTTTGTCCTGGGGGTCTATACTAATGGAGGGGGGTCTATACTAATGGAGGGGGGTGGTTTGTCCTGGGGGTCTATACTAATGGAGGGGGTGGTTTGTCCTGGGGGGTCTATACTAATGGAGGGGGGGTGGTTTGTCTGGGGTCTATACTAATAGAGAGGGGGTTTGTCCTGGGGGGTCTATACTAATGTAGGGGGTGGTTTGTCCTGTGGGGGTCTGTACTAATGGAGGGGGGTGGTTTGTCCTGGGGGGTCTATACTAATGGAGGGGGGGGGTTTGTCGGGGGTCTATACTAATGGAGAGGGGGTTTGTCCTGGGGGTCTATACTAATGTAGGAGGGTGGTTTGTCCTGGGGGGTCTGTACTAATGGAGGGGGTGGTTTGTCCTGGGGGAGTCTATACTAATGTAGGGGGGTGGTTTGTCCTGGGGAGGTCTATACTAATGGAGGGGGTGGTTTGTCCCGTGGGGTCTGTACTAATGGAAGGGGTGGTTTGTCTGGGGGGGTCTGCACTAATAGAGGGGGTGGTTCTGTACTAATGGAGGGGGTGGTTTGCCCTGAGGGGGGTCTGTACTAATGGAAGGAGGTGGTTCTGTACTAATAGAGGGGGGTGTTTTTCTCTGAGGGGAGTCTGTACTAATGGAGGGGGTGGTTTGTTCAGGGGGTCTGTACTAATAGAGGGGGGTGGTTCTGTACTAATGTAGGGGGTGGTTTATTCTGGGGGGTCTGTACTAATGGAGGGGTGGTTCTGTACTAATAGAGGGGGTGGTTTGTCCTGAGGGGGTCTATACTGATGGGAGATCTGTACTGAGGGAGGGGTTTATACTTAGTGGGGGCCTGCACTGATGGAGGGGGTCTATACTTAGTGGAGGGGGGTCTGTACTGATGGGGGGTCTGCACCGACGGAGGGGGGTCTATACTTAGTGGAAGGGGGTCTGTACTGAGGGGCGACTATAGTTGGCGAAGAGGTGACACCAACCCTAGTGACGCCACTGCAGCTGCAGACTCTTATTTCCCCTCTCCCTCTCCTCGTGCGCTCTGCTGTACTAGTGAGTGGCGCACTATGTTTCTTCCCTGCCTTCATATTGGCCAGGGAAGAAAAAAAAGGAGCAAAGAAGAGGATTGTGGGACATGTAGTCCCGAGGACTGGCAGCCCCACTGTAACATGGAAACTGCAGCACACACAGCATGCACAGCTTAATGGGAGGGAGAGAGAGCCAGGAGCCCTGGAAAGCTTTGAGGGAAGTACACCCAGGACTCCAGAGGGAGAGGACAGTGCTGAGGAAACACCATCAGAGAGAGAACCCCGCTGCCCTGCGCCACCAGAGGGAAAGCCACACAGCCTAGCGCCATACCTGGCGGAGAAAGGAATGGAGTCATTGCAGGAATACAGATCTGGGCTCTACCCAGCGGAGTCGCCACGGGCTATTCAGAGTGAACAGACTCCTGATCAGAGGAACCGTTGCTGTATCGCTGGGTCCGGTGAGAGGTCCGATCGACCATTATCTACTAACGTCCATAGGAACTGCAGTCTCTGACCATCTCCTGTATCATGTCTGCAGTCTCTGGCCATCTCTTGCATCATGTTTACAGTCTCTGATCATCTCTTGTATTATGTCTGCAGTTTCTGACCATCTCTTGTAACATGTCTGCAGTCTCTAACCATCTCTTGTATCATGTCTGCAGTCTCTGACCATCTCTTGTAGCATGTCTGCAGTCTCTGACCGTCTCCTGTACTATGTCTGCAGTCTCTGACCATCTCCTGTATTATATCTCCAGTCTCTGACCGTCTCCTGTAGTATGCCTGCAATCTCTGACCATCTCTTGTATTATGTCTGCAGTCTCTGACCCTCTCCTGTTTTATGTCTGCAGTCTCTGACCATCTCCTGTATTATATCTCCAGTCTCTGACCGTCTCCTGTAGTATGTCTGCCATCTCTGACCATCTCTTGTATTATGTCTGCAGTCTCTGACCATCTCCTGTATTATGTCTGCAGTCTCTGACCATCTCCTGTATTATATCTCCAGTCTCTGACCGTCTCCGGTAGTATGTCTGCAATCTCTGACCATCTCTTGTATTATGTCTGCAGTCTCTGACCATCTCCTGTAATATGTCTGCATTCTCTGACCATCTCTTGTATTATGTCTGCAGTCTCTGACCATCTCCTGTATTATATCTCCAGTCTCTGACCGTCTCCTGTAGTATGTCTGCAATCTCTGACCATCTCTTGTATTATGTCTGCAGTTTCTGACCATCTCCTGTATTATATCTCCAGTCTCTGTCCGTCTCCTGTAGTATGTCTGCAATCTCTGACCATCTCCTGTATTATGTCTGCAGTCTCTGACCATCTCCTGTAATATGTCTGCATTCTCTGACCATCTCTTGTATTATGTCTGCAGTCTCTGACCATCTCCTGTATTATGTCTGCCGTCTCTGACCATCTCTTGTATTATGTCTGCAGTCTCTGACCATCTCCTGTATTATGTCTGCAGTCTCTGATCATCTCCTGTAACATGTCTGCAGTCTCTGACCATCTCTTGTAACATGTCTGCAGTCTCTGACCATCTCTTGTAACATGTCTGCAGTCTCTGACCATCTCTTGTAACATGTCTGCAGTCTCTGACCATCTCTTGTAACATGTCTGCAGTCTCTGACCATCTCCTGTATTATGTCTGCAGTCTCTGACCATCTCCTTTATTATGTCTGCAGTCTCTGACCATCTCCTTTATTATGTCTGCAGTCTCTGACCATCTCCTGTATTATGTCTGCAGTCTCTGACCATCTCCTGTATTATGTCTGCAGTCTCTGACCATCTCCTGTATTATGTCTGCAGTCTCTGACCATCTCCTGTAATATGTCTGCATTCTCTGACCATCTCTTGTATTATGTCTGCAGTCTCTGACCATCTCCTGTATAAAGGGACTGTCGTGGTTTAGGGCTTACTCCCCTGGAGACAAAGAGATGTTTATTGTTCAGGGATCCTTCCCCTGGAGACAAGGAGATGCCTATGGTTCAGGGCTCCTTCCCCCAGAGACAAGGAGCTGCCTATGGTTCAGGGCTCCTTCCCCCAGAGACAAGGGGCTGCCTATGGTTCAGGGCTCCTTCCCCCGGAGACAAGGGGCTGCCTATGGTTCAGGGCTCCTTCCCCTGGAGACAAGGAGCTGCCTATGGTTCAGGGCTCCTTCCCCCAGAGACAAGGGGCTGCCTATGGTTCAGGGCTCCTTCCCCCAGAGACAAGGGGCTGCCTATGGTTCAGGGCTCCTTCCCCCAGAGACAAGGAGCTGCCTATGGTTCAGGGCTCCTTCCCCCAGAGACAAGGGGCTGCCTATGGTTCAGGGCTCCTTCCCCCAGAGACAAGGGGCTGCCTATGGTTCAGGGCTCCTTTCCCTGAAGACAAGGAGCTGCCTATGGTTCAGGGCTCCTTCCTCCAGAGACAAGGAGCTGCCTATGGTTTAGGGCTCCTTCCCCCAGAGACAAGGGGCTGCCTATGGTTCAGGGATCCTTTCCCTGGAGAAAAAGAGATGTTTATTGTTCAGGGATCCTTCCCCTGGAGACAAGGAGCTGCCTATGGTTCAGGGCTCCTTCCCCCAGAGACAAGGAGCTGCCTATGGTTCAGGGCTCCTTCCCCCAGAGACAAGGGGCTGCCTATGGTTCAGGGGTCCTTTCCCTGGAGACAAAGAGATGTTTATTGTTCAGGGCTCCTTCCCCCAGAGACAAGGGGCTGCCTATGGTTCAGGGCTCCTTCCCCTGGAGACAAAGAGATGTTTATTGTTCAGGGCTCCTTCCCCCAGAGACAAGGGGCTGCCTATGGTTCAGGGCTCCTTCCACCAGAGACAAGGGGCTGCCTATGGTTCAGGGGTCCTTCCCCTGGAGACAAGGAGCTGCCTATGGTTCAGGGATCCTTCCCCTGGAGACAAGGGGCTGCCTATGGTTCAGGGCTCCTTCCCCCAGAGACAAGGGGCTGCCTATGGTTCAGGGGTCCTTCCCCTGGAGACAAGGGGCTACCTATGGTTCAGGGGTCCTTCCCCTGGAGACAAGGGGCTGTATATGGTTTAGGGCTCCTTCCCCCAGAGACAAGGGGCTGTATATGGTTCAGGGATCCTTTCCCTGGAGGAAAAGATGTTTATTGTTCAGGGATCCTTCCCCTGGAGACAAGGGGCTGCCTATGGTTCAGGGCTCCTTCCCCTGGAGACAAAGAGATGTTTATTGTTCAGGGATCCTTCCCCCAGAGACAAGGAGCTGTATATGGTTCAGGGAACATCTGCTGCAGGAGGAATGTGTATGAAGAGACACTTGCAGAGTGTCCACCCTGACCTCAAAGATAGGAGATGAGAACTGAGAAGGTCATCACCTGAGAGAGGTACTAAGAGACTGCGTGTAATCAATCAGCAGCCTGTGCGGTCCAATTTGGGCAGTTTGCCACAAAGCTGGATGTGATAATGTGGGGAGTCTAAAGTTAGAGGAGTTAAACAAATGTGGACAGAAAGCCCTGAAATGTACTTTACTGGCTAGACTGGAGTTCATAGAAGAAGCTACACTTGAGTGACCCCCCCCCCCTAAATTCCATACTTATCTTCTGTATAATGATCAATCTGTTTGATCAGATCTTATTGATCGGGAGTTATAGAATTGTAGATCCTCCATCTCAGTGTGAAGAAGGAGAACTCTTCTGTGAAAGGTGGAGGTCGGTCCATGGTCTGTCTGTACAATCTGTTGGTGGAATCTGTGGTAGATGACCAGTGGTTTAGGTCTCCTCATAATGGGAATCCCACCAGACAGTCTATGTATGGTGGATATATACATGGAGACAATGGATTATCACATCAATGTCTGAGGAATGTTTCTGATGGAGCGTCTTTTCTTTCTATTATAATGAGGTTTTATTGGAATTGTAAATAATCTTTTTTAGACATTTTCTGTTGATTCTTCTGAATACCAACATAGTCATAGTGACCCCTCAGAAATCCGGTGATCATATTGTAACAAAATGAACTCCAAATACATACAGACATAGGGAAAGTTAGTTCTAATCTCTGTATACAGAGAGGAAATTGGTTACACCCAATGAAGAGTTGTGTAAGAAGTGACTGAAGGCAGAACGGATAGTGGTTTTATCAGGAAATCCCCCTCCCCCATACTCTCCACTCCTCCTTCCTGTGTCAAGACATCATTGGCAGTAAAGTTCAGATTAGCACACATTACGAGACGTTAAGGAAGCAGCCGAACATCCAGATTTCATGTGGTAAGAAGTTGGACTCTCTTGGTGCCGTGGTTCCGGGTTTTATCTTCCAGAATCTTCTGTGATTGGACTCTTCACCTTTACCGAACTATTTTCAGGTCTCTTCATTGTCGGGAAGTACAAACAATCTGATTGGAGGATGTATGGGCAGATCTAACAAGGTGAGACCCCACCAATCATTCTTCTGACTGCTCTAAATAAAGTCTATATCCATATAGATAATTTATAAAGGGATGATGTATACTGTATATATAGAGAGGAGAGTCTGTATCATTCTATATGTAGCACTAACCCCCGAAGGAGCTGCTGGTTTGATTTGGGCCTGCACTCTGTTAATAAACCCCCACTGACTTTACTCAGTCCCCTTGACACATCTGTGGTACAATACAATACAATATGATATACACAATGGGATACTTAACCAAAAGTATATTTTACTGTAATATGTGATAAACAGGTGGTTACAATAATTGTACTGTTATCTCAACATAAGATGGCAGGACAATGAATTTTAAACAACAATTATACCCAGTGTAATTACAAGGGAGCTCCCCCTACTTTTAAAGCTAGTTGTGAGATCTCAATAAAAGTACACAGTCTTCAATCTTCATGTCTTCTGCTAGCTATGATGGTTCCTTATCAATTGTAATCCAAAAGAGTAAAGAAATTAGGATTGACTTAACGGTGATCCTGTTAATGTTTCTGTAAATGTTCCAGAAAGTATTTCCCTAAGTATAGTACAACACTTAAGGTGGAATAAGAATTAGGCCTTATGCCTGTCTAATGTCAGTTACTGTAATCCTCCTTCGTGGGACTACAGGTCTCAGCGAAACTGTATGTGAGTCTGACTAGATGCAAAAGTGTAATAAACTGTGGGCCGTAACCCGCTCACCAACTGGATATGAAGCTCTGTATAGTAGCTCCGGTTCGGTATCTGTGGCTTGCTTCAATGCCGGCCGGATCTGTCACTCTGCTCCGTTCCGCTAGGTGAACCCGGTCCTCCGGTGCTCGGACGAGTGTCTCTGGAACTTTCCAATCCGATCACTGTATCGCTCACACCGCCAGGTTGCTCACACAATCTGCTACAGTTGCGCTCCGCAAGAGCTGTAGGCCGCTTCTTCTGGGAGACCTCCTCACAGGTCCTCACAGGCAGGCCATGCATCCAGAAGAGACCTAAGATGGCCGCTCGGGGTCCTTTTATGTCCTACCCAGCATGCAGTGCAAGAGAGGGTGTCCATGGGTAGGTCACCTGGCAACCTGGGTAAATAGGTCAACTCTCCAAAGTAAATAACAGTCACTTTCTGTAATTAGTTCAGTGCTTTATGATAAAGAAAAGTAATTTCACTATCAGTATTTGGCCGCTAGATGGCGCCAAATACTAAGCCATAGAATTGTCCATAGACTAATATTATAACATGCTAACATTACATTAGTAGACAAGAATGTCAGCGCTACATATATATCTCTGTGTATAAAATCCCCCCACTGATATCATAGATCAGAAGTCTGTATATTGTGTAGTCTCCATATAATGTATAAATGGATGATGTATACCAGGGATATGCAATTAGCGGACCTCCAGCTGTTGCAAAACTACAAGTCCCAACATGCCTCTGCCTCTGGGTGTCATGCTTGTGGCTGTCAGGGTCCTGCTATGCCTCATGGGACTTGTAATTCTGCAACAGCTGGAGGTCCGCAAATTGCATATCCCTGATGTATACTGTATAGAGAGAGGAGGAGAGTCTGTATCATTCTATATATCCCTGTGTATAACATCCCCCCACTGATACCATAGATCCGAAGTCTGTATATTGTGTAGTTTCCATATAGATAGTGTATAAATGGAAAATGTATACTGTATATAGAGAGAGGAGAGTGCTGTTTCCTGTGCCCAAGCTGCATGTCTGGAAGTGGTTGGATGGAGGGGTTCCCGGATTGAACTTCTTGGCAGGTGGGAGAAAGGAGTCCTGAGACGTAGTTCTATACACAATGACAGGCTCTCTTTAATTAGTGCAGTAATTCATGTATCCTCAGGAAAGGTAAACACAAAGCTTGGAACCCGTACCTAGCTGCAGCTCTCTCACCTGTGCTTCCTATTCCAGCATGACCACTAGGGGGAGCAGGAGAGACAGCTGAGTGTGGGTCACTGCAGCGGGGGTGGCTGTAGTCTATGCTGTGTACAGTGTGTAGCACCCTTGCCTTAAACAGGGGCTAGTGGTAAATTTAGGTGTGCTAGGTGGTAAGTCACCTGGCTGATTTATAGTCTTTGTGATTATTTGTGTTTTCTCCTAAGCCTGGTTTAGCTGTGGTTCCTTCCTTCTGTCAATAGATGGCACTGTTGCCTTTGGCATTAGTATGCTGAGCTGAAGTGAGACTTAGTTATGTATATGCATATCTCTTTCAGCCAATCAGTAGGGGTCTCGGGCCACTGAGGATGCTGGGAGAGGTTATATATTTGGAGGGAGGAAGTCAGGTAATCAGGGCCCTCCCACCCAGACCTTGGTCTGGTGTAGATGTGTGAGGAACAACTGGATTGGGTGAAGCCTGGAGTCTGAGGCCTGGCCATGTGCTTGAGGGCTCTGTCAGAGAGAGCCTGTCTGCTACCTGGGGGCATGGGAGAGGTTCTGCCTGAGAGAGAGCTTCTTGTTGCCTGGGGGCATGAGGGAGGTTCTGCCAGAGAGAGAGCTTCTTGTTGCCTGGGGGCATGGGAGAGGTTCTGCCAAAAAGAGAAAGCTTCTTGTTGCCTGTGGGCATGGGAGAGGTTCTGCTAAAAAGAGAGAGCTTCTTGTTGTCTGGGGGCATGGGAGAGGTTCTGCCAGAGAGAGCTTCTTGTTGCCTGGGGGCATGGGAGAGGTTCTGCCAGAGATAGAGCTTCTTGTTGCCTGGGGGCATGGGAGAGGTTCTGCTAAAAAGAGAGAGCTTCTTGTTGTCTGGGGGCATGGGAGAGGTTCTGCCAGAGATAGAGCTTCTTGTTGCCTGGGGGCATGAGAGAGGTTCTGCCAGAGAGTGCCTTTTAATTTGAGTACTCACACTACACAGACACACTCTACGGATACACTATAATATACTGCAATATAATGCACCAAACGTACAGTGATGCACAGAACTATATGGCATTAAACTGGCAGTAACGCACACAGAAGTAAATGGCTTTAAACTGGCAGCAATGAACACAGAAGTAAATGGCTTTAAACTGGCAGTAACGCAATCAAATAGACAGTGTTCAACCGTCACTACACTGACGCTATCTGAACTGTCCCTACTCTAGCTATACACTAATGTCAAGATTACTGACACCATCTCACTACACTACAGTGAAACTATCTGAGCTGTCTCTACTCTAGCAGCACACTATGCAAAGCTGAATGATGGTCCTCCTCACTACACTCACACTATCCCTAGACTGACACTAAACTAATATTCTACACTGACAATTGAAGCAAAATAGCAGAGTATAGCACACTAACTAACTAACCACTTGCCGACCGGTTAACGCCGATATACGTCGGCAGAATGGCATGGCTGCAGAAAGCAACATACCTGTACGTTGCTTTCAACTTGGCACCATGCGGGCGCGCGCCCGCCGCGAGCTTCGTGACCGTGCCCACGGACTCGATGTCCGCCAGTGTCCCGCGATCGTGTCACGGAGAGGCAGAACGGGGCATTTCCCTGTTCTGCCTAGTGACAGGACAGTAATCTACTGCTCCCTGTCATTGGGAGCAGCGATCAGTGTTGTGTCACTGGTAGCCCAGCCCCCACACAGTTAGAATCACTCCCTAGGACACACTTAACCCCTTCCTCGCCCCCTAGTGATTAACCCCTTCCCTGCCAGTGTCATTTACACAGTAATCAGTGCATTTTATAGCACTGATTGCTGTATAAATGACAATGGTCCCAAAATAGTGTCAAAGGTGTCCAATGTATCCGCCATAATGTCGCAGTCACAATAAAAATCGCTGATCACCGCCATTACTAGTAAAAAAAATTGCCATAAATCAAAATGCCTTAAAACTATCCCCTATTATGTAGACGCTATAACTTTTGTGCAAACCAATCAATATACGCTTATTGCAATTCTTTTTTTTACCAAAAATATGTAGAAGAATACGTATCGGCCTAAACTGAGGAAAATAAATGTTTTTATATATTTTTGGGGGATACTTATTATAGCAAAATGTAAATAATTCCAGACACATCCCTTGTCTGTTACTGGATAATGTCCCAGAATTCCCAGCACCGCTCACCTCTCCTGTCAGCAGCTCCATCATCTTCTTGGTGACTTCTAGAATCTTCTCCATGTTGTGTGTCTCAGGTTTTAGGAAGTCACATGGAGGCACTGTGATGGTCATATGATCACCTGACTTCACAAGAGGAAATCTCTGTATTGAGGACCAATAGAAATATCATGTTAGAATCCCAGAATCCTCCTCACCTCTCCGTCAGGTCTGTGTTTTATTAATAGAGATAAGAGTGTTGTCATGTGACCTCCCAGAATCCTCCTCACCTCGCCGGTCAGCAGGTAGATGATCTCCAGGGTGAGGTTTAGTATATTCTCAGTCATGTGACTCCGGTCCTCCTCCATCCTCATTGGTGCCGTCATTTGATCTATACAGGTCTCCTTGTAGACGGATAACTTTGGGAAATTAAAGTAAGAATTATTTGGATGATATTGATCACATAATAGGATATGGGTGTGTGTGTGGGGGGGGGGGGGGGGGGGATAGGAGGGTTGCTGTACATTTAAGAACTACTGCCTTCATGCCCCTCTAAAAATGTCCCTGTCTATTTTGTGTCTGCAACATGTTTATTGATCAGTGAGATGGTGAGGTGAAGGCCCTTCGCTTGCTGGCTGGAGTTCTTTTAGAAGGTCATAAAAGTAAGTGCAGGTGGGGTGGGAGGACCATCAGAGACCCCTATGAGCCCTAAAGCCACCTCTTACCTGAGAGTCTTGCAGCCTGACTACCCTATTAGAAGCCCCTTCAGCCCCACTAACCTCTAAGAGTTGTTCAGCCCTATTACTTCCTAAGAGACCCCCAAAGTCCTTCAGCTACACTTCCTCCTCAGGGGTCCCAGAGTCTGTCAGATGAAGTAAACCTTCAGAGGCTTGCAGAGTCCTTTAGTCCCACTACCTCCGCAGAGACCCTATTTTACTCAGAACCAGTGGCGCAACTACCATGGTCGCAAAGGCCCCATTTGCCACTGGGCCCTGGCATTCTGCCACCATGGGGAGGGCACCAAGACAGCAGGAAAGAGTCCTGGGATGAGTGGAGTCTTCCCCAATGATCGCCAAGTAGGATTGCTGAGAACAGGGTGTGAAATACATTCAACCTTTGCAGAGCCCCCTTGCTGTCCCTGATCTGCCCCCAACGCGGGCACAGCACCCTCCAACATCAACAGCGGCTTGAAGTTCTACATACCGAATGGACTCTGCGCCGGCTCTGAGGGACCATTCACTGAAGCTGGCTACAGAGTCCAGAGCATGGCGAGTGCCTGTATGTGGGGTGGGGGTCCTCGGTGTGTGTGTGGCCCTTGAGATGTGTGGGGGCAGGATCAGCTCTCTGCACATCTCCACTTCCTCTCCTACCTCTGCCAGTTACTTCTGCCCTCCCCCATCTCTTCTCTTGTGTCTCTTCCAGGTCTGCCCATATTATTGCCCCTCCATCTGTCCCACCCATTCCTATCCATCCTTCTCATCTCATCCCTCTGTCACCCCTGCCCATACCCCCCTCTGACTGGCACCCCAGTTGAGACACCCTTCCCCCATTCCTGTACCTCATCCCACCCTTTGTCAAGCCCTGTGCTTGCGATCCGCGGAGGTGAGCCCTGTGCGTGCAATCCGCGGAGGTGAGCCCTGTGCGTGCAATCCGCGGAGGTGAGCCCTGTGCGTGCGATCCGCGGAGGTGAGCCCTGTGCGTGCGATCGGCAGAGGTGAGCCCTGTGCGTGCGATCGGCAGAGGTGAGCCCTGTGCGTGCGATCGGCAGAGGTGAGCCCTGTGTGTGCGATCGGCGGAGGTGAGCCCTGGGTGTGCGATCGGCAGAGGTGAGTCCTGTGTGTGCGATCGGTGGAGGTGAAACTGTAGTGAAACTACCAGGTCACAAAGGTCATACTTGCTATAGGGCTCTGCTGTTTCACTATCATGGGGGGCAAAGAGAGCAGGAAAAAGTCCCACTGCAGAAGTAAAGGGCAACAGAACCAGTGGAAATGGCCCTAGGACCAGTGGAGCCCTTCATGGTTTCTTTCACCAGGGCACTAAAGGTTCTAGTTACACCTCTGCTCAGAACCCTCAATATTTTCCTCCCTCTGACACCAATTATGGATCATATTTTTCATGGATGGCTGGGGAATGTTTTCTTCCTCCTGACCAGCAATGTAAGGGGCACTATGCTCCATACTCCTGACCCCTGCACTCCATCATTGTGTTGGCTGCATACTGTAATGATTGCTCATTGACTGCCTGTGTAGTGTAATAATTGCCCTTTGTAGGCCATGTATGGTCAGGATGGTCATTGTCGTGTCTATTTATTGTCAGTGCTGTTTGTTTAGAGGAACATATTACTAGAATTTATCTCCAAAATGAAGAGAATGTTCCGGCCCCATAAATAGGTGAATGTTCTGACCCTGAAGGGGTTAATCTACAAATAAATGTTGGAGCAGCGCTTGCACTATGGACAAAATATCTGAATTCACAACATGATAGTTCCAATAAAACTTTCTGATAACAAAGTGTCAGACAACTCCTGGGGTAACCTGGCAGCACTTACAACCCCGGTGTCATGGTTAAGCAATAGAGTTGTCTGCTTACCTGTCTCCATGTGTTCATCTCTAGAGACCAGCCGACCATCATCTGACTGCTTTTATAATCCCTCCTCTGGCAGGGCTCCACCCTAGCTCCTATCAGAGGACTCTATATTAACCTGTGCACTGCAGGCCAACCCTGCTGATCAACCTTTGTGTGTTTGGCTTTCTGTTACCTGCCGTGTGCTATTCAGTTGTTCTGTTACCGACTTTGGCGTGTCCCTGACGATCCCTGTTTGCCGGTGACCCTGACCTTCTGGCGTGTCCCTGACTATCCCTGGTTGCCTGTGACCCTGAACCTTGGCGTGTACCTTGTTGTCCTTTTCTGCTTGTGGCCCTGACCTTGGCTTATCCCTCACTATCCCTGTCCTCCTGTTGCCTACCGTGGGTGTGAGCTGGGGGACCCTGGGGGTCGCGACCTGGAGCCAGTTGCAGCCCAGTCCATCCTCACCACTAGAGGCTCTGGTGAACACCAGCTGGCTCTTAGACTCCGCGCCCCAGGGAATCTTACGCTCTAACCACGGTGGGATCAGTCTTGGTGTCCAGCGGCCCTGTCTTCCGAATCACCTTGACTCCCGTTTGCTGCAGTCTGCCATAGGGTTCACTACCTTGCGGTGCACTCCGGATCCCTACGGTGTGCATCTGTCACCTAGCCCCAGGGTGACCTGACACCCGGCTGTAGATGATAGGTGTGCTGGGCTCTGTAGTCCCACAGAGTTCATGGTGCCTGTGAAGCAATAGACGCTTCTATAGCAGTAAATAGGAAAAAACGGAGTTACTTACCGGTAACGTCCTTTTCCGGGAGTCTTTCAGGACAGCACCATAGAGAGACCCTGACACCGCCTTAGATTTTGAAATTTAAGCCCCCACCGTCCTGCCAGTCCCTCAGTTCTTCAAGAGTACCTCCGGCCAGCTGGGGAGACACAAGAACACGTCATAATAACTTACATCTCTTACCTGACGGTCTCATGCGATGACTTCTTCCATGTCCACAAATTAGGGTGGGTAACTTGTGCTGTCCTGAAAGACTCCCGGAAAAGGACGTTACCGGTAAGTAACTCCGTTTTTCCCCATCCGTCTTTCAGGACAGCACCATAGAGAGGATAAGCGAGCACCTTACCTTAGGGTGGGACTACTGCCTGCAGAACTTTACGCCCAAAGGCTTGGTCCTTCGCTGACAGCAGGTCCAACCTGTAGTGCCTTACGAACGTATCAAAGCTGGACCATGTTGCCGCCCTACAGATCTGCTCTGGAGAAGCACCAGCCCACTCAGCCTGCGAAGTCGCCACTGCCCTGGTGGAATGCGCTCTAATCCCATCCGGGGGCTCCACTCCCCCCGCTACATAAGCCTGTCTGATGGCTAACCTAATCCATCTGGCTATCGTCCGTCTAGAGGCCCTAGACCCTTTTTTAGCTCCTGAAAACAATACAAAAAAGGAATCAGACTTCCTATAGTCCTTTGTACTCTCCAAGTACTGGAGGACGCACCTCCTAACATCCAACTTATGAAATGTGCGTTCCTGTTCCCTCACAGGGTTTACACAGAAGGTAGGCAAAATTATTTCTTGGCCTCTATGAAAACTTGAGGCCACTTTAGGCAAAAATGCCGGATCAGTTCTAAAAACCACCCGATCCGGAAATATCTGAAAAAAAAGGTGCCCTAATGGAAAGGGCTTCGAGTTCACTTACTCTTCTTGCCGTGGTGATCGCCACCAAAAACACCGTTTTGAGGGTGATCGACCTCAACGTACAAGCCTCCAATGGTTCAAACGGTTCACCGGTGAGGGCTTGTAACACTAAAGAAAGATCCCATACTGGAAAAGAGGATACTCTTACTGGCCTCTGCCTGTTCAGAGCTTTAAAAAACCTAGATATCCAGGGATCTAATGCTAACTGTTTTTCCAAATATACACTTAAAGCAGACACTTGTCCTTTCAGTGTGCTAACAGCCAACCCCTTGTCTGCCCCCGCTTGCAGAATTTCCAGTACCGCTACCGGACTGTTTGTGTCGAAGGAACTATCCGCACACCAACTATTAAAGCGTTTCCACACTTTCAGGTAGATAGCTTGCGTCTCCTTTTTTCTGCAACTTAGTAGGGTTGATACCAACCGATCTGAGAACCCCTTGCCCTTCAGCAATTCCTCCTCAGTAGCCAAGCAGCCAGGTTCCACCGCTCCACCTGAGGACAACAGATTGGACCCTGGGACAGAAGATCTTCCTGGAATGGCAGAATCCACGGGGGTTCCACTGCCAGACTCTTCAAGATGGAAAACCACGGCCTCCTGGGCCAATGAGGTGCTATCAGAATGAGAGTTGTGCTCTCCAACTGTAGCTTCCTCAGTACTGCTGGGATTAGTACGGGAGGGGGGAAGGCAGCTCTGAGCCAGTGCGTCCACTCCAAGTGCTCCGTCCCATCTGCTCAGGGAGAAGAACAGATCTGTCTTTCTGTTTTCCCTTGAGGCGAAGAGGTCTATACAAGGCATCCCCCACCTCTGGGTAATTGCCTTGAAGACATCCTGGTTCAAAATCCAGTCGCCTTCTCTCAGCTTTCTCCTGCTGAGAAAATCCGCAACCTGATTTTGATCCCCTTTTAGATGTACCGCCGACAGGGACAGAATATTTGTCTCGGCCCACCTGAGAATGGTGCTTGTCAAGCTCCACAGAGACCTGCTTTTGGTACCTCCCTGCCTGTTGAGGTATGCTACTGCAGAGGAGTTGTCTGACCTGACTCTCACGTGTTGACCCTGGAGTTCTTCCTGAAAGGCTCTGAGCGCCAACTCTATGGCTTTCAGCTCCCTCCAGTTCGAGGATTCCCTTGCCTCTTGCTTTAGCCAGGTGCCCTGAACCATCCGGGAATCTAGATGAGCTCCCCAACCTGTGCCGCTTGCATCGGTCGTGATGGTTTTGGATACCGGGAGGACCCATTCCAAACCCTGGGAAAGATTGGCCCCTTTTCTCCACCACCAAAGTGACCTCTTTACCTGACTTGGCACCTCTATCAGAGCGTCCAGGGAATTCTGACTGTGGTCCCAAATTCCCAGGATGAACAGTTGTAAGGGGCGAAAATGCAGCCCTGCCCACTGTACTGCTGGGAGCGAGGATGTCAACAGCCCTAGGGCTGACATGGCTTTCCTTATTAAGATCTGTTGATTGCCCTGCAAGAACAACATCGCCCTGTCCACCTTCTGGATTTTTTCTTCCGGAAGAAAAACTTTTTGTTTTGTTGAATCCAACCTGTAGCCCAGGAAGATGATTTTCTGAGATGGGGTCAGGCTGGTTTTTTCCAGGTTCAAGAGCCATCCTAGATTTTCGAGGATTTCCCTTGTTACCTGCAGATCTCTGGACAGCTGCTCTGGGGAAGAAGCAAATAGGAGCAGATCGTCTAGATATGCGACTATTGCAATGTTTCTGAGTCGCAAGAAGGCCAGAACCTCCACCATGACTTTGGTGAATATACGGGGGGAAGAAGATAGCCCGAAGGGAAGAGCCCTGAATTGTAGATGCACTATCCCTTCTGGGGTCTTCACCGCCAACCTGAGGAACTTCTGGTACCCCTCTGCTATGGGGATGTGCAGATAGGCATCCTTCAGGTCTATGGACGCCATGAAGCAATTCTGGGGAAGAAGTGCTTTTACCGAATAGATCGAGTCCATTCGGAACTTCCTGTATGTAACCGAGACGTTCAGGGGCTTCAAGTTCAGGATAAGTCTGAACTTTCCCGATGGTTTGCGGACCACAAAGATGTGGGAATAGAAGCCCCTGCCTGTCTCTTCCACCGGAACTCGGGTTACCACCTCTTGTTCCTCCAACTCCTGTAGAGAGGAAAGAAGAGCTGAAGCCTTTTCTGCACATCTTGGTAGCGTGGTGACCAGAAGCCTGAGAGGTGGGGGTTTTGAAAACTCCAACCTGTAACCCCTCCTTATAATCTCCAAAATAAAATGGTTGGAGGTGATCAACTCCCACTGTGGGAGGAAGTACCCCAGTCTTCCTCCCACCTTGGTTCCGTCATTTAGACTTTTTGGGCTGTTCAGGAGGGCGAAAAATAGCTCCCCCACGCCCTTTGCCCTTCTGCCAAACTTTTTTCTGTTGCTCATTTTTAGGAGGTTCAAACTTCCTCCTGGGTTGAACCCTCCTTTTGGCTTCCGCAAATTTCTTTTTGAGAGGAAAGGCCTTTTTCCTGTCGGCCGTCCTATCCAAGACGGCCTCCAAGCCAGGACCGAACAACAAGTCCCCTGTGAGGGGAATACCGCAGAGCTTGACTTTTGACGCGCTATCTCCTTGCCACGTCTTAAGCCAAAGGGCCCGCCTTGCTGAGTTGGACAAGGCTGCTGACCGTGCTGACATCCTTACTGACTCCGCTGAGGCGTCAGCCAGATAAGCTACTCCATTGAGGAGCATAGGAAAGGAAGACAGGATTGTTTCCTTAGGAGTTCCTGCCTCAATGTGCGCCTTAATTTGCGTCAACCAGTACTCCATGTTCCGTGCCACCACTGTGGACGCCATGGCGGGTTTGAGGTTGCCTATTGATGAATCCCAGGATTTTTTCAATAAAGAGTCCATCCTTTTATCCATAGGATCTGGGAGGGCTCCCATATCCTCAAAGGCAAGGTCGGTGTGCCTAGAGACCTGCGAGAAGGCCGCATCTAGTTTAGGAATTTTATTCCACACTAGAGCTTCCTCCTCTGCAAAAGGAAACCTCCTTTTCAAACTTCTTGAAAAGAATGGTTTCCTTTCCGGGTCCTGCCATTCTTTTTTAATGGCGTCGACCAGTACTTCATGGACCGGAAACACTTTCCTTTTCTGTTCCCCTAAGCCCCTGTACATTTGGTCATGGAGCGATAGCTTTTTCCTTTCTTCCTGGATTCCCAAAGTGGTGTGAATAGCTCCTAAAAGCTCTTCCACTTCCTCCAGAGAAAGCTTGTAGCGAGAGGTTCTCGTGGACTCGCCATCCACCTCCTCTCCCTCGGATTCCCCTTGGGAATCAGAAGCAATGCTATCTGGCTCCTCCTCAATCTCTTCTCTAGAGCCCCCCGGATTCTCACCACTCGCCGAGGGAGCATCCGTTAGGCTTGGCGCAACACTCTGCTGTGCTGGTGGAGGGTTAATCTGAGTCTGCGGAAACTGAAAACTAGAGAAGAGCGTTTTAAAAGATTGTACGGTGTTTGATAGTTCCTTGACGGACGCAGCTAACTCCGTATTTTGCTCCGCTGACTGCTCCCTCACTAGCCCCTCTATACATTCCCTACAGAGTGCTTTGGACCATGATTCCCCCATTGTGGTTCTGCACGAAGGGCATTTTCTCTTTGAATTGTGGGGCGATTTGGTTTTCTCAGCAGACTTGCTCTGAAAAAAGACAAACATGAAAGAGAGCAGTCAGACTCCCCTTAACCACCAGCAATACACACAGAGGGCCACCAGGGGTGCTATAACTGTGACCACCACCACCAGGGTCCTAGTTACCCCCCATCTTCCCCACCACCAAGGGAGACAAACACACCTGTGGAGCTTACAGGTTGTCTAGTAAGGGAACACCACCCCAGGGTTCCACTTACCTTAGAGTGGCTGGTGCAGGCCTCTCCAGGAGCCGTTCGGGAAGCCTCTGCTTCCGACATTTCCCGCTGAGGATCGGTGGTGCCTTCGCTTCCGAACGCTGTCGCTACAGGCCAAAAAATGAAGCGGCACCAGCCAGAACGCTCGTTCCGGTTCCGGCCGCGGAATTTGAAAAGCGGAAGCCGCGGAACGAACGGAAGCACTGACCCCCGCCGGAAATGACGTCACTCGCCATCCGACCCGGCGCACTGAGCTCCACGCCGAACATGGCGGCCTCCTGTGCTTCCGTTGGCGTCCCCCTGGACAGGAGAAGAGCGGAACCCTCCGGCTTACAGTTTCCCCAAAAGAAGCCGGAGGTGCGTGTAAAAAGGTCAGTCCAGTCCCCGGCTTCCCCAGCCTCACGGACCGCAAGGTAGGATGGAGGGAGGTAGAGAGACCCCTGCTCCCCCCCCTTCTCTGGAAACGATCGGCCTTAGCCTCCCTGGCTATTCAGCCCTTGGCTCCATAGCGGTGTCTCCCCACCGGAGGAAACACCATAACTGAGGGACTGGCAGGACGGTGGGGGCTTAAATTTCAAAATCTAAGGCGGTGTTTCCTGAAAGGGGAGGAGCCAGGGTCTCTCTCTATGGTGCTGTCCTGAAAGACGGATGGGGAAATATGCGGGGTCACAGTGCATGCTTGGCCAATCATCAGCCAGCAATGCACTGCGCCGGCCGCAATGCATTGCGGGGCCGCTCGCATCACACGAATGTGATGCGAACGGCCCAAATAGTTCTGGGCTCGCCGAGCGAGCGAACGCCCGGTGCTCGATGCGAACGTGGGTTCGAATCGAGCACCGGGCCCATCCCTACTGGATATGATTAGTATTAGATCTGCAGACAAGGAATGATAAATACGATCCTTCCTTTGACTTGTTTGCTCTGAGGCAGTGCTGTGAGGACAATGTCGGGTCATCATGATGTCCAGGAAGGGGAACTTGCTGACTTTTGGTCGGAGTTGTCGGCTAATCAGGATAATTGGCAGAACTCCGGCTGCAAGGCTCCAATCTCCGGCAGCCTGCTAACTGATCGGAGTGATGTCACTGTCACTCTCTGCAGTAAGAGAAGGGATCGGATTGGATAGCAGGGAGATCCTGCTGGTGGACTACAGAACTGTGGGGGAGGAGTCAGTTTTGTTCTCTCCAATAGCAACCCATCTGCCATCTATGCTGATTATGAAGATTTTAACATGTAAGTGTACTATTTGTTTTTATGGAATAAATGACTTCATCATTCTAATGAGGATCTCGCGCTGTCATTTCTTTGTTGTTTGAGCTCCTTGGATCTTCCCGGATCTTTATCTGACAAGCTGCAGGACCCTTGTATGTTGGAATGAACATTTGTCCTCATCATGCTGTTACCATAGACTGCTGTCTGTTGGGCTGGACCTTGTAGTGCACATTACTGGTGTGTGATTTTTATTTCAGTGCTGGTAGGAGGACAGCAGGGGGGAGGGGTTTGTTCTCTTGGTCTATTTTGTATCCTGCAACATATTTCTAGAATGGTGAAATGGTGAGGTGAAGGCTTCCTTCACTTGCTGGCAGAAGGTCTTTAAAAGAGAAGTATGATTTTTTTCTTTCAGATTCATACTTACCTAGGTGGATGCAGCATCGGTCCCCCGGCACCTCTTCACTGAGAACCGATCGATCTAACATCTGCGATGGCTCGGTTCTCACAGCTCCGCCCCCCGCGCTCACTGGAGCTGTGGAGGGGCGGGGAGTGCCCGTCTCAGTCTCTCAGTGGCTCGCTGAGAGGCTGAGATGGCCATCAGTCCCGGCACCTGGAAGATCCAGACTTCATTGTCGTGATGATGCGGTGCCTGGACTGATTCCAGTGATGTCACCAGAGAGCCGACTTCAGCCCGATCTCTGCTGAAAACAGGTCACAAGAGTGCAAAACGAATTGTACTCCTGTAACCCATAGGAGAAGCCCAGCCAAGCGATCTCAGGCTGGACTTCTCCTTTAAGGAGGTCAGAAAAGTATGTGCAGGTGGGGTGAGAGGACCATCAGAGACCAACTGCCTGTGTAGTGTAATAATTGTCCTTTGTAGGTCATGTATGGTCAGGATGGTCATTGTCTTGTCTATTTATTGTCAGTGCTGTTTGTTTAGAGGAACATATTACTAGAATTTATCTCCAAAATGAAGAGAATGTTCCGGCCCCGTAAGTGGGGAAATGTTCTGCCCCTGAAGGGGTTAATCTAGGTTTCCACACTATATATGTGTGTATCATCATCTGCTGGAGATAAAAGACATCACAGTGACTATGGAGGAAGAGGAGGGACATGACGGGGGGGTTACTGGGTGTAAATAGAAAATAAGATCTTATTACCTCGTCTGCTGCCACTTCCAGCAACTTCTCCTCTCTACTTCTTACCGACTCACCTCTCACCCGGAACTTCCTGTGTGTACCTGACATCACTTCCTGTCTGTATTCCATAGAGACTTCCTATCTGGGTAGAGGTGAGATCACCATCTTGTGGAGTTCAGAGGAACTGCAGCCCCAAGAAACGTCTCATAATAACCAGTCCTGTATAACAGGGCAAAGTTAAAAAACATAACTCCCGAAATTGAACTTTTGGTGAAGATATATCAGTCCACTCATTATAAATATGTTAAACATAAATTGCAAGTATGTAATGTTTACATAGGAATGGGGGTGGAGATCTCTCCAAGTAAGAACACTTCCTCGTATATGCTAATGTAGTGGTGTGATCATTTCTTTGCCCGTTTACTAAGTGTATACTCTTGTTATGCAGTGTCTGTTTGCCCTTCTCCAATATGGCTGCTATGCTCTCTCTCTCACCAAGGATGAGGTCATCAAGAAGAGCAGAGGATGGCGAGGGGTTTTGTGGGTAAGTGGGTGGAGGGAGAGACATGTGGAGAGAGAACAGTGAATTCCTGATAAGAGAACACAGAATGTGTAAATACTGCAGATTCCCCTCACTGAGACATACATAGAGACTATTAATGATTTCATGTTCCTGTTTGGAAAATACTTTATGTTGGATGGTTCACTGAATGTTATTTCTTCAATACATGGACTTTCAAATACAATGCTGTGTGGATTACTGTCTATGTGAAGATATATTTTTCAATTGGGATTTCACTTGTTATACACAAGCCCCAATTGAGTGGAGGCCCTGCGCTTGTTAGAGATCCTGTACTGATCACACAGATTATGAAGACTCCGCTCCTAAATACTCTACAGGTGGCGCCATCATACCTCAGTACCCGCAGAGAGAGAGAAGAATAGCGATACAATAGTATAAACTATACATAACTGGTGTGGTTAAATCATATGAAGTTAATCACAAGAGTCCCCCTTTACATCAGAGTCCACAGCGCTCCCATTTTACATCTGAACTCCCAGAGTTCCCTTACACTGTAAGGGGGGGGGGGGGACTTTGCAGACTCTGATGTAAGGGAGAAATCTGGGGACTCTGACATAAGGGATGCTCTGGGAACCCTGATTTAAGGGGGAACGCTGAGAATTTCCATGTACGGAGAGGACTCTGATGTAAAGGGGAACTGATTTACCTTAGTGTAGAGAGAGAGGGGGGGACTTCAGTCACAGACAGGAATGGATGGTGAGCTCACTCGCCCTTTGGCAATCAACACCTCTCATCTAGATGTATCTGCGACTGCTGGGCTTCAAATTTCCCACCACATCACGTCTGTGTGTGTGGGAGAGGGGGGATTGTTAGTGTTGGCTTTGGGCAGTGTGACAGAGAGTGTAACAGACACTCTTAACTTAGACAACTGCAGCCAGAAACCCTGTTGGTAAGCCATAGGGCTGAATAATGTGTCTGGGTTTCAGGCAGTCTGCAACCTGGACGCAAGATCCAAAACCCGAACTGTCCGGGTGAATCCCGGACAGGTGGTAACCCTACTGGTATATAGCTGGCATAAAAGGAGCATTTATAGAAGGTGCAGTCTCCTGAGTCAATGCAAAAAAAAAAAAACACCCCAAACTTTGCAGCACAGTCATAATAACAAAAAGCATTATAGTCTCTGTAGCAGTTCTGTCACTAAAGGAGTAAGGAAAATGCAGCATAGTTCACCTGACGCTGTCAGGGGCACATACTTACATTACAATAGTTGAAAAATAAAATGCACAACAGGTGCAATGGAATCCAACTCCAGTTGGCATAAGGCACTCCAAGGAAGCATAGCCTTACAGTGAGTATCAGGAAAACTGTAAGAGCAACAAAAACAGCATATAGGATAAAGTGAGCTCACATATCCCCCAGATCAGGGATGAGGAGGCAGGGTAGCAAGCAGGGCAGATGCATCCCGTGCAGAAATGAAGAAGCGGACCATTTCCTCACCCTGAACCCGCTGACAAGCAGGGAACAGCACTCTGTAACGGATACTAGAGGCGCCTTAATCTGATCAAAACCCTTCCTGAGCTTCTGGGTCTTTACTCATCAGGAAAGACTAGGAATTTGTTATTCTGAAATCGCAGATCACCATGAATGTGGAAGGCCCAGAGTATTTCATCCCAGCTGAAAATATTGAGCAGCTTCAGGATGAAGGCCTGGGGGGAGAGCCAGGGGCCCCCCGATTTAGGCGGGATGCGGTGCGCCCTTTCCACCATGTAGTAGGGAAAGAGGTGGGCATCAGGCAGAAAACTTTTTATACAGTCTTCTATGAAGACCGTTAGATTGATCCCCTCAGCACCCTCAGCCAACCCCACAAAGGTTATTCCTTCTATTTCTGTTCTCTGCATCTTCTGCCTGTGTGGCTCTGAAACGTTGCACTATACTGTTTGTGATGTGATCATTCTTCAATAATAAAATGGTTGGACCTAATTGACGATCCTTGTTATGCTGGGGAATATCTACATTATTGTCTATGGTTCAGGGCTCCTTCCCCTGGAGACAAGGGGCAGTTGGTGGTTCGAGGCTCCATCCTCTGCAGACAAGAAGTTATCTATGGTTCAGTGCTCATTCCTCTAGAGACAAGGGACTGTCTATGGTTCAGGGCGTCTTCCCCTGGAGACAAGGTCCTGTCTATGGTTTAGGGCTCCTTTCACTGGAGACAAAGGATATGTCTATGGTTCAGCGCTCATTCCACTGGAGGCAAAGTAAAAGTCTATGGTTCAGGGCTCCTTCCCATGGAGACAAGGAGCTCTCTATGGCTCAGGGCTCACTCCCCTGGAGACAAGGGTCTGTCTATTGTTCAGGGCTCTTTCCCATGGAGACAAGGGGCTATCTGTAGTTCAGGGCTCCTTTCCCTGGAGACAAGACACTGTCTATGGTTCAGAGCTCCTTCCTCTGGGGACAAGGGGCTGTCTATGGTTCATGGCTCATTCCCCCAGAGACAAGGGGTAGTTTGTGGTTCAGGGCCCCCTCCCTTGGAGACTAGGGGCTGTCTATCGTTCAGTGCTCATTCCCCTGGAGACAAGGGGCTGTCTATGGTTCAGGGCTCCTTCCTCTGGACACAAGGGGCTGTCTATGGTTCAGGGCACCTTCCCCTGGAGACAAGGGTCTGTCTATGGTTCAGGGCTGTTTCTTGTGGAGACAAGGGGCAGTCAATGGTTTAGAGTTCCTTCCCCCGAAAACAAGGTACTGTCCATAGTTCAGGGCTCCTTCCCATGAAGACAAGGAGCAGTCTATGGTTCAGGGCTCCCTCCTTTGGAGACAAGGGGCCAGGGCCCATCCTAGGCGGGGTGCACGGGGTGCAGTGCACCGGGCGCCACAGAGGTGGGGGCGCTGAAGCGCCAGAGAGCTCTCCTCCCTCCTCCTCCTCTCGTCCGTAGGCGGCTCTCTCCGCTGGTCACCGCGGCCGCCGCCACTGTGTTTCTTGCCAAAGGAGAGCGGAGATCGGAGCTGCTGTGTCTCTGTGTGCAGAGAGACCAGCCATGCAGTAACATCACTGGGGGGGGGGAGCGGTCCATGCCCAACGTGTGTGTACACCCTCCTCCTCCTGTGTGTAACTCCCGCCTGCTGCCCAAGCCTGAAACACTCTGTTCTCCACCCGGGCGGCGCAGCTGCACACTGTCCTCTCCTCTCCAGCTGCCGCCGGGTTTTTTTTAATTAACTTAATGGAGGGTTGGGGGTGGTTTGTCGGGGTCAATACTAATGGAGGGGGGGTTTGTCCTGGGGGATCTATACTAATGGAGGGGGGTGGTTTGTCGGAGGTCAATACTAATGGGGGGGTTTATCCTGGGGGGTCTATACTAATGGAGGGGGGGTCTATACTAATGAAGGGGGGTGGTTTGTCCTGTGGGTGTCTATACTAATTGAGGGGGGTGGTTTTCCTGGGGGTCTATACTAATGGAGGGGGGGGTGGTTTGCCCGGGGTCTGTACTAATGGAGGGGAGTGGTTCGTCCCGGGGGTCTGTACTAATGGAGAGGGGTGGTTTGTCTGGGGGGTCTGCACTAATGGAGGGGGGTGGTTTTTCCCAGGGGTGTCTATACTAATGGAGGGGGGTGGTTTGTCCTGGGGGGGGTCTATACTAATGGAGGGGGGTGGTTTGTCCTGGGGGGGTCTATACTAATTGAGGGGGGTGGTTTTCCTGGGGGTCTATACTAATGGAGGGGGGTGGTTTGCCCGGGGTCTGTACTAATGGAGGGGAGTGGTTCGTCCCGGGGGTCTGTACTAATGGAGAGGGGTGGTTTGTCCGGGGGGTCTGCACTAATGGAGGGGGGTGGTTTTTCCCAGGGGTGTCTATACTAATGGAGGGGGGTGGTTTGTCCTGGGGGGTCTATATACTAATGGAGGGGGGTCTATACTAATGGAGGGGGGTGGTTTGTCCTGGGGGTCTATACTAATGGAGGGGGGGTGGTTTGTCCTGGGGGGTCTATACTAATGGAGGGGGGGGGTGGTTTGTCGGGGGTCTATACTAATAGAGAGGAGGTTTGTCCTGGGGGGTCTATACTAATGTAGGGGGGTGGTTTGTCCTGGGGGGGTCTGTACTAATGGAGGGGGTGGTTTGTCCTGGGGGGTCTATACTAATGGAGGGGGGGGTGGTTTGTCGGGGATCTATACTAATGGAGAGGGGGTTTGTCCTGGGGGGTCTATACTAATGTAGGAGGGTGGTTTATCCTGGGGGGTCTGTACTAATGGAGGGGGGTGGTTTGTCCTGGGGGAGTCTATACTAATGTAGGGGGGTGGTTTGTCCTGGGGAGGTCTATACTAATGGAGGGGGTGGTTTGTCCCGTGGGGTCTGTACTAATGGAAGGGGTGGTTTGTCTGGGGGGGTCTGCACTAATGGAGGGGGTGGTTTGTCCCGGAGGGTCTGTACTAATGGGGGGGTGGTTCTGTACTAATGGAGGGGGGTGGTTTGCCCTGAGGGGGGTCTGTACTAATGGAAGGAGGTGGTTCTGTACTAATAGAGGGGGGTGTTTTTCTCTGAGGGGGGGTCTGTACTAATGGAGGGGGTGGTTTGTTCAGGGGGTCTGTACTAATAGAGGGGGGCTGGTTCTGTACTAATGTAGGGGGTGGTTTATTCTGGGGGGTCTGTACTAATGGAGGGGGTGGTTCTGTACTAATAGAGGGGGGTGGTTTGTCCTGAGGGGGTCTATACTGATGGGAGATCTGTACTGAGGAAGGGGTTTATACTTAGTGGGGGCCTGCACTGATGGAGGGGGTCTATACTTAGTGGAGGGGGGTCTGTACTGATGGGGGGTCTGCACTGACGAGGGGGGTCTATACTTAGTGGAAGGGGGTCTGTACTGAGGGGCGACTATAGTTGGCGAAGAGGTGACACCAACCCTAGTGACGCCACTGCAGCTGCAGACTCTTATTTCCCCTCTCCCTCTCCTCGTGCGCTCTGCTGTACTAGTGAGTGGCGCACTATGTTTCTTCCCCGCCTTCATATTGGCCAGGGAAGAAAAAAAAGGAGCAAAGAAGAGGATTGTGGGACATGTAGTCCCGAGGACTGGCAGCCCCACTGTAACATGGAAACTGCAGCACACACAGCATGCACAGCTTAATGGGAGGGAGAGAGAGCCAGGAGCCCTGGAAAGCTTTGAGGGAAGTACACCCAGGACTCCAGAGGGAGAGGACAGTGCTGAGGAAACACCATCAGAGATTGAACCCCGCTGCCCTGCGCCACCAGAGGGAAAGCCACACAGCCTAGCGCCATACCTGGCAGAGAAAGGAATGGAGTCATTGCAGGAATACAGATCTGGGCTCTACCCAGCGGAGTCGCCACGGGCTATTCAGAGTGAACAGACTCCTGATCAGAGGAACCGTTGCTGTATCGATGGGTCCGGTGAGAGGTCCGATCGGCCATTATCTACTAACGTCCATAGGAACTGCAGTCTCTGACCATCTCCTGTATCATGTCTGCAGTCTCTGACCATCTCTCTTGTATCATGTTTACAGTCTCTGATCATCTCTTGTATTATGTCTGCAGTCTCTGACCATCTCTTGTAACATGTCTGCAGTCTCTGACCATCTCTTGTAACATGTCTGCAGTCTCTGACCATCTCCTGTATTATGTCTGCAGTCTCTGACCATCTCCTTTATTATGTCTGCAGTCTCTGACCATCTCCTTTATTATGTCTGCAGTCTCTGACCATCTCCTGTATTATGTCTGCAGTCTCTGACCATCTCCTGTATTATGTCTGCAGTCTCTGACCATCTCCTGTAATATGTCTGCATTCTCTGACCATCTCCTGTATTATGTCTGCATTCTCTGACCATCTCCTGTAATATGTCTGCAGTCTCTGACCATCTCCTGTAATATGTCTGCAGTCTCTGACCATCTCCTGTATTATGTCTGCAGTCTCTGTCTCTGACCATCTCCTGTAACATGTCTGCTGTCTCTGACCATCTCCTGTATTATGTCTGCAGTCTCTGACCATCTCCTGTATTATGTCTGCATTATCTGACCATCTCCTGTAACATGTCTGCAGTCTCTGACCATCTCTTGTAACATGTCTGCAGTCTCTGACCATCTCTTGTAACATGTCTGCAGTCTCTGACCATCTCTTGTAACATGTCTGCAGTCTCTGACCATCTCTTGTAACATGTCTGCAGTCTCTGACCATCTCCTGTATTATGTCTGCAGTCTTTGACCATCTCCTTTATTATGTCTGCAGTCTCTGACTATCTCCTTTATTATGTCTGCAGTCTCTGACCATCTCCTGTATTATGTCTGCAGTCTCTGACCATCTCCTGTATTATGTCTGCAGTCTCTGACCGTCTCTTGTATCATGTCTACAGTCTCTGACCATCTCCTGTACTATGTCTGGTGGCTCTTTCTAACAGACTCTCTAACAGAAGCCCCCTCTGTGTGCATCAGAGAGACTCCCCTCCAGGTCTCATTAGTGTACACGCTTCCTGTATTAATATGTATTGTTAAAAGATCATGGGAGGATCCTAGGGTAACGGAGACTTCTTAGGGCAGCATTTCTGTGTTTGAGTCGTTGCCATAGTAACATTTGTAAAGGGGAGGAGTTGGTAAGATGACCACGCCCACATGGGGGGGGGCGCCAGAAATATTTCTGCACCCAGGCGTCTGTGACCCTAGGATCGGCCCTGCAAGGGGCTGTCTATGGTTCATGGCTCCATCACCTGAAGACAAGGGTCTGTCAATGGTTCAGGGTTCCTTTTCCTGGAGACAGGGGGCTGTCTGTGGTTTAGGGCTCCTTCTCCTGGTGGCAAGGGGCTAACTATGCTGCAGGGCTCCTTCCCCTGGAGTAAAGGGACTGTTGTGGTTTAGGGCTTACTCCTCTGGAGACAAAGAGATGTTTATTGTTCAGGGATCCTTCCCCTGGAGACAAGGAGCTGCCTATGGTTCAGGGCTCCTTCCCCCAGAGACAAGGAGCTGCCTATGGTTCAGGGCTCCTTCCCCCAGAGACAAGGGGCTGCCTATGGTTCAGGGCTCCTTCCCCTGGAGACAAGGAGCTGCCTATGGTTCAGGGCTCCTTCCCCCAGAGACAAGGGGCTGCCTATGGTTCAGGGCTCCTTCCCCCAGAGACAAGGGGCTGCCTATGGTTCAGGGCTCCTTCCCCCAGAGACAAGGAGCTGCCTATGGTTCAGGGCTCCTTCCCCCAGAGACAAGGGGCTGCCTATGGTTCAGGGCTCCTTCCCCTGGAGACAAGGGGCTGCCTATGGTTCAGGGCTCCTTCCCCCGGAGACAAGGAGCTGCCTATGGTTCAGGGCTCCTTCCCCCAGAGACAAGGGGCTGCCTATGGTTCAGGGCTCCTTCCCCCAGAGACAAGGAGCTGCCTATGGTTCAGGGCTCCTTCCCCCAGAGACAAGGGGCTGCCTATGGTTCAGGGCTCCTTCCCCCAGAGACAAGGGGCTGCCTATGGTTCAGGGCTCCTTTCCCTGAAGACAATGGGCTGCCTATGGTTCAGGGCTCCTTTCCCTGAAGACAAGGGGCTGCCTATGGTTCAGGGCTCCTTTCCCTGAAGACAAGGAGCTGCCTATGGTTCAGGGCTCCTTCCTCCAGAGACAAGGAGCTGCCTATGGTTTAGGGCTCCTTCCCCCAGAGACAAGGGGCTGCCTATGGTTCAGGGATCCTTTCCCTGGAGAAAAAGAGATGTTTATTGTTCAGGGATCCTTCCCCTGGAGACAAGGAGCTGCCTATGGTTCAGGGCTCCTTCCCCCAGAGACAAGGAGCTGCCTATGGTTCAGGGCTCCTTCCCCCAGAGACAAGGGGCTGCCTATGGTTCAGGGGTCCTTCCCCTGGAGACAAGGAGCTGCCTATGGTTCAGGGCTCCTTCCCCCAGAGACAAGGAGCTGCCTATGGTTCAGGGCTCCTTCCCCCAGAGACAAGGGGCTGCCTATGGTTCAGGGATCCTTCCCCCGGAGACAAGGGGCTGTATATGGTTTAGGGCTCCTTCCCCCAGAGACAAGGGGCTGCCTATGGTTCAGGGGTCCTTCCCCCAGAGACAAGGAGCTGCCTATGGTTCAGGGATCCTTCCCCTGGAGACAAGGGGCTGCCTATGGTTCAGGGCTCCTTCCCCCGGAGACAAGGGGCTGCCTATGGTTCAGGGCTCCTTCCCCTGGAGACAAGGGGCTGCCTATGGTTCAGGGCTCCTTCCCCCGGAGACAAGGAGCTGCCTATGGTTCAGGGCTCCTTCCCCTAGAGACAAGGGGCTGCCTATGGTTCAGGGCTCCTTCCCCCAGAGACAAGGAGCTGCCTATGGTTCAGGGCTCCTTCCCCCAGAGACAAGGGGCTGCCTATGGTTCAGGGCTCCTTCCCCCAGAGACAAGGGGCTGCCTATGGTTCAGGGCTCCTTTCCCTGAAGACAAGGAGCTGCCTATGGTTCAGGGCTCCTTCCTCCAGAGACAAGGAGCTGCCTATGGTTTAGGGCTCCTTCCCCCAGAGACAAGGGGCTGCCTATGGTTCAGGGATCCTTTCCCTGGAGAAAAAGAGATGTTTATTGTTCAGGGATCCTTCCCCTGGAGACAAGGAGCTGCCTATGGTTCAGGGCTCCTTCCCCCAGAGACAAGGAGCTGCCTATGGTTCAGGGCTCCTTCCCCCAGAGACAAGGGGCTGCCTATGGTTCAGGGGTCCTTCCCCTGGAGACAAGGAGCTGCCTATGGTTCAGGGCTCCTTCCCCCAGAGACAAGGAGCTGCCTATGGTTCAGGGCTCCTTCCCCCAGAGACAAGGGGCTGCCTATGGTTCAGGGCTCCTTCCCCCAGAGACAAGGGGCTGCCTATGGTTCAGGGCTCCTTCCCCCAGAGACAAGGAGCTGCCTATGGTTCAGGGCTCCTTCCCCCAGAGACAAGGGGCTGCCTATGGTTCAGGGCTCCTTCCCCTGGAGACAAGGGGCTGCCTATGGTTCAGGGCTCCTTCCCCCGGAGACAAGGAGCTGCCTATGGTTCAGGGCTCCTTCCCCCAGAGACAAGGGGCTGCCTATGGTTCAGGGCTCCTTCCCCCAGAGACAAGGAGCTGCCTATGGTTCAGGGCTCCTTCCCCCAGAGACAAGGGGCTGCCTATGGTTCAGGGCTCCTTCCCCCAGAGACAAGGGGCTGCCTATGGTTCAGGGCTCCTTTCCCTGAAGACAATGGGCTGCCTATGGTTCAGGGCTCCTTTCCCTGAAGACAAGGGGCTGCCTATGGTTCAGGGCTCCTTTCCCTGAAGACAAGGAGCTGCCTATGGTTCAGGGCTCCTTCCTCCAGAGACAAGGAGCTGCCTATGGTTTAGGGCTCCTTCCCCCAGAGACAAGGGGCTGCCTATGGTTCAGGGATCCTTTCCCTGGAGAAAAAGAGATGTTTATTGTTCAGGGATCCTTCCCCTGGAGACAAGGAGCTGCCTATGGTTCAGGGCTCCTTCCCCCAGAGACAAGGAGCTGCCTATGGTTCAGGGCTCCTTCCCCCAGAGACAAGGGGCTGCCTATGGTTCAGGGGTCCTTCCCCTGGAGACAAGGAGCTGCCTATGGTTCAGGGCTCCTTCCCCCAGAGACAAGGAGCTGCCTATGGTTCAGGGCTCCTTCCCCCAGAGACAAGGGGCTGCCTATGGTTCAGGGATCCTTCCCCTGGAGACAAGGGGCTGTATATGGTTTAGGGCTCCTTCCCCCAGAGACAAGGGGCTGCCTATGGTTCAGGGGTCCTTCCCCCAGAGACAAGGAGCTGCCTATGGTTCAGGGATCCTTCCCCTGGAGACAAGGGGCTGCCTATGGTTCAGGGCTCCTTCCCCCCGAGACAAGGGGCTGCCTATGGTTCAGGGCTCCTTCCCCTGGAGACAAGGGGCTGCCTATGGTTCAGGGCTCCTTCCCCCGGAGACAAGGAGCTGCCTATGGTTCAGGGCTCCTTCCCCTAGAGACAAGGGGCTGCCTATGGTTCAGGGCTCCTTCCCCCAGAGACAAGGAGCTGCCTATGGTTCAGGGCTCCTTCCCCCAGAGACAAGGAGCTGCCTATGGTTCAGGGCTCCTTCCCCCGGAGACAAGGAGCTGCCTATGGTTCAGGGCTCCTTCCCCTAGAGACAAGGGGCTGCCTATGGTTCAGGGCTCCTTCCCCCAGAGACAAGGGGCTGCCTATGGTTCAGGGCTCCTTTCCCTGAAGACAAGGAGCTGCCTATGGTTCAGGGCTCCTTCCTCCAGAGACAAGGAGCTGCCTATGGTTTAGGGCTCCTTCCCCCAGAGACAAGGGGCTGCCTATGGTTCAGGGATCCTTTCCCTGGAGAAAAAGAGATGTTTATTGTTCAGGGATCCTTCCCCTGGAGACAAGGAGCTGCCTATGGTTCAGGGCTCCTTCCCCCAGAGACAAGGAGCTGCCTATGGTTCAGGGCTCCTTCCCCCAGAGACAAGGGGCTGCCTATGGTTCAGGGGTCCTTCCCCTGGAGACAAGGAGCTGCCTATGGTTCAGGGCTCCTTCCCCCAGAGACAAGGAGCTGCCTATGGTTCAGGGCTCCTTCCCCCAGAGACAAGGGGCTGCCTATGGTTCAGGGCTCCTTCCCCCGGAGACAAGGGGCTGCCTATGGTTCAGGGCTCCTTCCCCTGGAGACAAGGGGCTGCCTATGGTTCAGGGCTCCTTCCCCTGGAGCCAAGGAGCTGCCTATGGTTCAGGGCTCCTTCCCCCAGAGACAAGGGGCTGCCTATGGTTCAGGGGTCCTTCCCCCAGAGACAAGGAGCTGCCTATGGTTTAGGGATCCTTCCCCTGGAGACAAGGAGCTGCCTATGGTTCAGGGCTCCTTCCCCCAGAGACAAGGGGCTGCCTATGGTTCAGGGCTCCTTTCCCTGAAGACAAGGAGCTGCCTATGGTTCAGGGCTCCTTCCTCCAGAGACAAGGAGCTGCCTATGGTTTAGGGCTCCTTCCCCCAGAGACAAGGGGCTGCCTATGGTTCAGGGATCCTTTCCCTGGAGAAAAAGAGATGTTTATTGTTCAGGGATCCTTCCCCTGGAGACAAGGAGCTGCCTATGGTTCAGGGCTCCTTCCCCCAGAGACAAGGAGCTGCCTATGGTTCAGGGCTCCTTCCCCCAGAGACAAGGGGCTGCCTATGGTTCAGGGGTCCTTCCCCCAGAGACAAGGAGCTGCCTATGGTTTAGGGATCCTTCCCCTGGAGACAAGGAGCTGCCTATGGTTCAGGGCTCCTTCCCCCAGAGACAAGGGGCTGCCTATGGTTCAGGGCTCCTTTCCCTGAAGACAAGGAGCTGCCTATGGTTCAGGGCTCCTTCCTCCAGAGACAAGGAGCTGCCTATGGTTTAGGGCTCCTTCCCCCAGAGACAAGGGGCTGCCTATGGTTCAGGGATCCTTTCCCTGGAGAAAAAGAGATGTTTATTGTTCAGGGATCCTTCCCCTGGAGACAAGGAGCTGCCTATGGTTCAGGGCTCCTTCCCCCAGAGACAAGGAGCTGCCTATGGTTCAGGGCTCCTTCCCCCAGAGACAAGGGGCTGCCTATGGTTCAGGGGTCCTTCCCCTGGAGACAAGGAGCTGCCTATGGTTCAGGGCTCCTTCCCCTGGAGACAAGGAGCTGCCTATGGTTCAGGGCTCCTTCCCCCAGAGACAAGGAGCTGCCTATGGTTCAGGGCTCCTTCCCCCAGAGACAAGGGGCTGCCTATGGTTCAGGGCTCCTTCCCCCAGAGACAAGGGGCTGCCTATGGTTCAGGGGTCCTTCCCCTGGAGACAAGGAGCTGCCTATGGTTCAGGGATCCTTCCCCTGGAGACAAGGGGCTGTATATGGTTTAGGGCTCCTTCCCCCAGAGACAAGGGGCTGCCTATGGTTCAGGGGTCCTTCCCCCAGAGACAAGGAGCTGCCTATGGTTCAGGGATCCTTCCCCTGGAGACAAGGGGCTGTATATGGTTTAGGGCTCCTTCCCCCAGAGACAAGGGGCTGTATATGGTTCAGGGATCCTTTCCCTGGAGAAAAAGATGTTTGTTGTTCAGGGATCCTTCCCCTGGAGACAAGGAGCTGTATATGGTTCAGGGAACATCTGCTGCAGGAGGAATGTGTATGAAGAGACACTTGCAGAGTGTCCACCCTGACCTCAAAGATAGGAGATGAGAACTGAGAAGGTCATCACCTGAGAGAGGTACTAAGAGACTGCGTGTAATCAATCAGCAGCCTGTGCCGTCCAATTTGGGCAGTTTGCCACAAAGCTGGATGTGATAATGTGGGGAGTCTAAAGTTAGAGGAGTTAAACAAATGTGGACAGAAAGCCCTGAAATGTACTTCACTGGCTAGACTGGAGTTCATAGAAGAAGCTACACTTGAGTGACCCCCCCCCCCCCCCCCCCCTAAATTCCATACTTTTCTTCTGTATAATGATCAATCTGTTTGATCAGATCTTATTGATCGGGATTCATAGAATTGTAGATCCTCCATCTCAGTGTGAAGAAGGAGAACTCTTCTGTGAAAGGTGGAGGTCGGTCCGTGGTCTGTCTGTACAATCTGTTGGTGGAATCTGTGGTAGATGACCAGTGGTTTAGGTCTCCTCAGATTGGGAATCCCACCAGACAGTCTATGTATGGTGGATATATACATAAACAATGGATTATCACATCAATGTCTGAGGAATGTTTCTGATGGAGCGTCTTTTCTTTCTATTATAATGAGGTTTTATTGGAATTGTAAATAATCTTTTTTAGACATTTTCTGTTGATTCTTCTGAATACCAACATAGTCATAGTGACCCCTCAGAAATCCGGTGATCATCTTGTAACAAAATTATTAACTCCAAATACATACAGACATAGGGAAAGTTAGTTCTAATCTCTGTATACAGAGAGGAAATTGGTTACACCCAAATGAAGAGTTGTGTAAGAAGTGACTGAAGGCAGAACGGATAGTGGTTTTATCAGGAAATCCCCCTCCCCCATACTCTCCACTCCTCCTCCTTCCTGTGTCAAGACATCATTGGCAGTAAAGTTCAGATTAGCACACATTACGAGACGTTAAGGAAGCAGCCGAACATCCAGATTTCATGTGGTAAGAAGTTGGACTCTCTTGGTGCCGTGGTTCCGGGTTTTATCTTCCAGAATCTTCTGTGATTGGACTCTTCACCTTTCCCGAACTATTTTCAGGTCTCTTCATTGTCGGGAAGTACAAACAAACAATCTGATTGGAGGATGTATGGGCAGATCTAACAAGGTGAGACCCCACCAATCATTCTTCTGACTGCTCCAAATAAAGTCTATATCCATATAGATAATGTTTAAAGGGATGATGTATACTGTAAATATATATATATATATAGAAGGAGAGTCTGTATCATTCTATATGTAGCACTAACCCCCGAAGGAGCTGCTGGTTTGATTTGGGCCTGCACTCTGTTACTAAACCCCCACTGACTTTACTCAGTCCCCTTGACACAGCTGTGGTGCAATACAATATGATATACACAATGGGATACTTAACCAAAGGTATATTTTACTGTAATTTGTGCACATCCCGCACCCTAGGGTCCTTTATTGTTTCTTCTCACCCTGATTGCCACCTCTTTCGAAGGGCTAACCAATTAATACGGAACGCTCCAAAGAATGCCAATGCAAACGCAACTGAAAACAACCTCCTTACAACAAACAACCTGTTTCCGCTCGTGCTTTTGGCGCCAAAAGAGACTGCGGCCAGGGTACACTAAAAAACGCCCCATAACCCGAGATCCAATTTGTAAACCGCCTACAAAATATCCTACCCATGGGAATAATCGCACGCAAAATTCATTTCCAACAAAGATTGTAACTTCCTGTGCATTCCATGGCCATCTGCCTCTCAACTGTGCGGGGCCCTCCGTTTTATCGGTAGCCGCCAACAGCACCCGAAACTTCTCCGCATCCTCAACAGTCACACAACGCCCCACGCACAAAAAATCATCCAGGTAGTGGATGACGGAATCGATCCCTGTCACATCCCTGGGATAAACGCCTCAAACATGGCGCAATAAATTGAACAACCCATCGTGACAGGTGGTTACAATAATTGTACTGTTATCTCAACATAAGATAGCAGGACAATGAATTTTAAACAACAATTATACCCAGTGTAATTACAAGGGAGCTCCCCCTACTTTTAAAGCTAGTTGTGAGATCTCAATAAAAGTACACAGTCTTCAATCTTCATGTCTTCTGCTAGCTATGATGGTTCCTTATCAATTGTAATCCAAAAGAGTAAAGAAATTAGGATTGACTTACCGGTGATCCTGTTAATGTTTCTGTAAATGTTTCAGAAACTATTTCCCTAAGCATAGTACAACACTTAAAGCGGTTCTGCACACATTTCATTTAGTAAATCTCTTTGCCTTCCAAATAAGGCAAAGAGTACTAAATGAAATGTGTTTTTTTTTTTTTTTTTTCACTTACATTGTAATCGATGACTTCCTGTCCTCTGTCTGTGCGGGGATCCTCGTCACGCCGCACTGTCTCCTGGGATCTGGTGTCATTGATCCCAGGAGTCTGTGCGGGCATCTTCCGAAATCTCGCGAGATTTCGGACACATCTTCCAAAATCTCGCGAGATGTCGGCAGATGTGCCGACATCTCGCGAGATTTCGGAGAACGTGAGCTGCACTTTGCCATTACTGCGCACGCGCGAGCTCGGCGCAGTAACGGCGGTGCATGCTGGGCCATCTAAAGTGCCTGTGGGGTTTCACATGCCCACAGGCAAGATGGCCCCCAGCAGAAAAGCAGCAAATAAAGAATTTTAGCGGAGGAAAACCGGCTGCGATCGAGATGGAAGATGGAACAGGTGAGTCCCCCAATTTAGCTATTAATCCTTAGCATATTCCCCCCAAAAAAAACGCAGTGCAGAACCGCTTTAAGGTGGAATAAGAATTAGGCCTTATGCCTGTCTAATGTCAGTTACTGTAATCCTCCTTCGTGGGACTACAGGTCTCAGCGAAACTGTATGTGAGCCTGACTAGATGCAAAAGTGTAATAAAGCTGTGGGCCGTAACCCGCTCACCAACTGGATATGAAGCTCTGTATAGTAGCTTCGGTATCTGTGGCTTGCTTCAATGCCGGCTGGATCCGTCACTCTGCTCCGTTCCGCTAGGTGAACCCGGTCCTCCGGTGCTCGGACGAGTGTCTCTGGAACTTTCCAATCCGATCACTGTATCGCTCACACCGCCAGGTCGCTCACACAATCTGCTACAGTTGCGCTCCGCAAGAGCTGGGATACCTCCTCACAGGTGCTCACAGGCAGGCCATGCGTCCAGAAGAGACCTAAGATGGCCGCTCGGGGTCCTTTTATGTCCTACCCAGCATGCAGTGCAAGAGAGGGTGTCCATGGGTAGGTCACCTGGCATCCTGGGTAAATATGTCAACTCTCCAAAGTATTGTGTGGCTGTCAGGGTCCTGCTATGCCTCATGGGACTTGTAATTCTGCAACAGCTGGAGGTCCGCAAATTGCATATCCCTGATGTATACTGTATAGAGAGAGGAGGAGAGTCTGTATCATTCTATATATCCCTGTGTATAACATTCCCCCACTGATACCATAGATCCGAAGTCTGTATATTGTGTAGTCTCCATATAGATAATGTATAAATGGATTATGTATACTGTATATAGAGTGGCGAGTATGTATCATTCTATATATCCCTGTGTATAACATCCCCCCACTGATACCATAGATCCGAAGTCTGTATATTGTGTAGTCTCCATATAGATAGTGTATAAATGGAAAATGTATACTGTATATAGAGAGAGGAGAGTGCTGTTTCCTGTGCCCAAGCTGCATGTCTGGAAGTGGTTGGATGGAGGGGTTCCCGGATTGAACTTCTTGGCAGGTGGGAGAAAGGAGTCCTGAGACGTAGTTCTATACACAATGACAGGCTCTCTTTAATTAGTGCAGTAATTCATGTATCCTCAGGAAAGGTAAACACAACTCTTGGAAACCGTACCCAGCCGCAGCTCTCTCACCTGTGCTTCCTGTTCCAGCATGACCACTAGGGGGAGCAGGAGAGACAGCTGAGTGCGGGTCACTGCAGCGGGGGTGGCTGTAGTCTATGCTGTGTACAGTGTGTAGCACCCTTGCCTTAAACAGGGGCTAGTGGTAAATTTAGGTGTGCTAGGTGGTAACTCACCTGGCTGATTTATAGTCTTTGTGATTTTTTGTGTTTTCTCCTAAGCCGGGTTTAGCTGTGGTTCCTTCCTTCTGTCAATAGATGGCACTGTTGCCTTTGGCATTAGTATGATGAGCTGAAGTGAGACTTAGTTATGTATATGCATATCTCTTTCAGCCAATCAGTAGGGGTCTCGGGCCACTGAGGATGCTGGGAGAGGTTATATATTTGGAGGGAGGAAGTCAGGTAACCCACCCAGACCTTGGTCTGGTGTAGATGTGTGAGGAACAACTGGATTGGGTGAAGCCTGGAGTCTGAGGCCTGGCCATGTGCTCGAGGGCACTGTCAGAGAGAGCCTGTCTGCTGCCTGGGGGCATGGGAGAGGTTCTGCCAGAGAGAAAGCTTCTTGTTGCCTGGGGGCATGGGAGAGGTTCTGCCAAAAAGAGAGAGCTTCTTGTTGCCTGGGGGCATGGGAGAGGTTCTGCCAGAGAGAGAGCTTCTTGTTGCCTGGGGGCATGGGAGAGGTTCTGCCAGAGAGAGCTTCTTGTTGCCTGGGGGCATGGGAGAGGTTCTGCCAGAGAGAGAGCTTCTTGTTGCCTGGGGGCATGGGAGAAGTTCTGCCAGAGAGAGAGCTTCTTGTTGCCTGGGGGCATGGGAGAGGTTCTGCCAGAGAGAAAGCTTCTTGTTGCCTGGGGGCATGGGAGAGGTTCTGCCAGAGAGAGAGCTTCTTGTTGCCTGGGGGCATGGGAGAGGTTCTGCCAGAGATAGCGCTTCTTGTTGCCTGGGGGCATGAGAGAGGTTCTGCCAGAGGGTGCCTTTTAATTTGAGTACTCACACTACACAGACACACTCTACGGATACACTATAATATACTGCAATATAATGCACCAAACGTACAGTGACGCACAGAACTATATGGCATTAAACTGGCAGTAACGCACACAGAAGTAAATGGCTTTAAACTGGCAGTAACGCACACAGAAGTATATGGCTTTAAACTGGCAGCAATGCACACAGAAGTAAATGACTTTGAACTGGCAGTAATGCAATCAAATAGACAGTGTTCAACCGTCACTACACTGACGCTATCTGAACTGTCCCTACTCTAGCTATACACTAATGTCAAGATTACTGACACCATCTCACTACACTACAGTGAAACTATCTGAGCTGTCTCTACTCTTGCAGCACACTATGCAAAGCTGAATGATGGTCCTCCTCACTACACTCACACTATCCCTAGACTGACACTAAACTAATATCCTACACTGATAATTGAAGCAATATAGCACACTATCTAACTAACCACTTGCTGACCGGTTAACGCCGATATACGTCGGCAGAATGGCATGGCTGCAGAAAGCAACATACCTGTACGTTGCTTTCAACTTGGCACCATGCGGGCGCGCGCCCGCCGCGAGCTTCGTGACCGTGCCCACGGACTCGATGTCCGCCAGTGTCCCGCGATCGTGTCACGGAGAGGCAGAACGGGGCATTTCCCTGTTCTGCCTAGTGACAGGACAGTAATCTACTGCTCCCTGTCATTGGGAGCAACGATCAGTGTTGTGTCACTGGTAGCCCAGCCCCCACACAGTTAGAATCACTCCCTAGGACACACTTAACCCCTTCCTCGCCCCCTAGTGATTAACCCCTTCCCTGCCAGTGTCATTTACACAGTAATCAGTGCATTTTTATAGCACTGATTGCTGTATAAATGACAATGGTCCCAAAATAGTGTCAAAAGTGTCCAATGTATCCGCCATAATGTCGCAGTCACGATAAAAATCGCTGATCACCGCCATTACTAGTAAAAAAAATTGCCATAAATAAAAATGCCATAAAACTATCCCCTATTATGTAGACGCTATAACTTTTGCGCAAACCAATCAATATATGCTTATTGCAATTCTTTTTTTACCAAAAATATGTAGAAGAATACGTATCGGCCTAAACTGAGGAAAATAAATGTTTTTTTATATATTTTTGGGGGATACTTATTATAGCAAAATGTAAAAAATTATGCGTTTTTTTTTCTAAATTTACGCTCTTTTTTTGTTTATAGCGCAAAAAATTAAAACCGCAGAGGTGATCAAATACCACCAAAAGAAAGCTCTATTTGTGGGAAAAAAAGGACGTCAATTTTGTTTCGGTGCAACATGCACGACCGCGCAATTATCAGTTATATCGACGCAGTGCCGAATTGCAAAAAAAGGCCTGGTCATTAGGCAGCCAAATCTTCCGGGGCTGAAGTGGCTAAAAGCAATGAACAGAGCCCTGTTCTATCCCTCTCCACGCCAAAATCACACTGAAAATGGCTGCCATTGAAAGAATACTTTTGTACTGTGGGGCGGGAATGAGCCATGATTGGATAAAGTCATGATGACAGTGTCCAATCATGACTCTGACAGTGCTCTGTGCCCTGATTGGCTGAAGCTTTCACTGTTTCAGCCAATCAGGGCTTGCAATGCACGGTTCAGTGGTGCAATGCATTGTAGTCGGGAAAAACGGTCAAACAACAAGTTTTTTCGGATGTTCGCCGAACGCTCCAAACATGCGAAAGTTTGGCCCGAACTTATGCTCGGGCCAAACCGTTCGCCCATCCCTAGTGGGGAATGATGGAGTTCTGAGATGAAGTAGCAGAGGTTACTCTTCATGTGCTGGGGACTGTGAAGAGGCTGGGAAAGCATCCAGGGGAACTCATCCAAGGAGACCTTGCACGGTGCTGTGAGTTTTTGGTTGCTATAGGAGACAGCCGTTGCTACGTAATAAAGAACACTGAGTGCAGGCCTAAGGCTCTTGTTCTGTATTGCTGTCTACCTGTGCTGTTTTGTTTTTGGAGTCTGCTGACCTGTCAGCATATTGTCTTAGGGTGTCCTGTGTCCTAACCCTCTCTCCCTCATTTTTCCTGTTGTGACCCATAAACTCACTTTTGTTTATCCTAAAAGTGTCTGGCGCCCATCTTTTCTGCAAATGTCTACAACCAATCATGCCTAAAGCCCCATACACACGCTCGGATTATCCGAGGACCAGGTCCGTCAGATCATGTCCGTCGTACTTTGTCCGATGTTGGTTTTGCGTACACACGGTCGGACAAAGTTGTCGGAAAATCCGATCATTCTGAACGTGGTGACGTTTGTTGCCTACGACGGGACTACGTAGAGGCTAGTAGCCAATAGCTTTGGTCTTGTAATGTGATCTGAGCATGCGTAGCACTTTGTCCGTCGGAATTCGCTACACACGATCGGATTTGGTGTGATCGGACTTTGTTGTCAAAAAATCTATCCAGCAGGAGATAGGACTTTTTCCGTCGGACAATCCGATGGAAACTGTCCGATGGTGCCTACACACGGTCGGAATTTCCGACAACATTGTCTGATAGGACAGAATCCATCGGAAAATCCGACCGTGTGTATGGGGCTTTAGAACCAGCACCCTGAGGTGAAATGTCAGCCCTTCCTGATGCTGGGGGTCAGGAGGGATGCTACAAGTGTATTTGTGTTCCTCTCCTACAGTCCCTGCCCCCCCCCCCCCATCCACTCCACTGTACAGAGCTACTTCTGAGGATATTTTACTGCCCCAGCCTGGCGCCATAAGGTGGCTTCCTAAGCCGTCTTATGGTGGCACCTTCTCTGTAAGTTGGTGAAGGTGGAAAGGCCAGTGGTCTGACCCGCGTTGGTCACAGTGCCAATTTTTTTTCTTTGTTGTTGTTTCTGAGCAGAATTTAAGCCGCGTAGTGCGATGTCACTCATCAGAGACAAAGATAGAAAGAGTCACCACACTTCCTTCCTCTCACTCACACAACACCCGAGCTGTGCCGTTTCCTGGCAAAACCACAAGCCAGTTTCATACACAAGTTAGTAGAACAAGTTGGAGCAAGTTAGAAGAGACAACCATGGGGGCGTGGCTTGGCACGCAGCGAGGATGGCGGCTTGTTAGAGGAGCTCCGGAGAACCCGCGGTCCCAAGCCGACCATTCTGCACCCTAGCTCCCAAGAATGAGCAAGCAGAACAACCGAACACCGCACACCCGATCCCGCCGTTCGGCGACGGCCTCACAAGGCAGGAACATCTCGGATCTCTTCAGATCGCAGTCACTATCCAGGAGCAACGTGGTAGAAGCCAAGATGGCGCCGGCTCATGCTGAGGACGACTTCAGTGAGGACTCCCAGTCCGCGGCGGAGGACAATGGTAGGAGCCACTTACACTCCCAGCACCCACTAACATACGCCGACATGTCCATGTTTGCTGCGGACATAAAATCCACGTTCTCTGCAGCAATAACGGATCTAAAATCCAACCTGCTAGTGCTGACAGAGAAGATGGCGGCAGCTGAAACGGCGGGGAAACACAGGGAGAAAGCCATACATAGACTGGAGAAAGTCACCTATTCACACTCCAATCATTTTATAGAAATGAACAGACATTTGGAGGACTTGGATAACAGGGGGAGGAGGTGTAACATACGGGTCAGAGGGGTGCCGGAATCGGTGGATAATGACCAAATTGTACCTGCACTACAGAGGGTCTTTAATAGCTTACTGGAAAGGCCTGAGGACACCGAGATAGAGTTTGTAAGAGCGCACAGGGCCCTGAGAGCACGAGGCCCAGACAACATGCCCCCACGTGATGTTATCTGCTGCCTACAGAGCTTCACACTGAAAGAAGATATCATGCAGAAAGCACGCCGCAATGATCAAATTGTGTTTAATGGGGAAGTGATAATGCTCTTTCAGGACCTGTCCCAAATAACTCTGAAAAATCGCAGAGCCCTGAGGCCCTTACTAGACAGGCTACGGGAAAGAGACCTGCGGTATACCTGGCGCTTCCCCTTTGCCCTATTGGTGTCACACAATGGCAGACAACACACATTGAGATCACCGGACGACCTGCCGGAGTTTTGTAATGCCCTGCAGCTGGGGGACATCGAGTTACCAGACTGGTACCAAGAATTTCTTCTTCCACCGGTCCAAAGGAGCCCGTCTGTCTCCCCTTTTGCCTCACCCGACAAAAGACCAGCTAAGAAGCTAAAGCAAAGCAGACAGGGGGGGCATCCCCCTGGCACACCCAGAGCCCGCCAACCTGGAGCTCCGGAGGACCCATGACAGAAAGATGAAGTTTTTTTTCTTTTTTGATCACACCTATGCGGTTTGAACATCTCAGGTTCAGTGTTTTTGTTCTGGTTCTAGCTTTATTCCCCTTGGTTTTTTTCTTTTTACTTGCTGGCTCCCTCCCGCACCTATTAACACCCAAGGATATACCCAGAGGTCCATCTACCGTGTACTGACGCTACTCGGTTGCCCAAGGGGGGAGCAGGGGCATACACCCCTACTCAGCCTGACACCTGGAAGGCCCCTCAAACATGCCCATCTACCTGAGAGGTGAAAAGGCCCCGACACATCTGACTGCAGAATACACTTCTCAAGCAAAATACAGATGGACTGAACAGAGGGAGGCACTTTCCCTGACATACCCGGGAACGTGCACCTTGCAGCTAAGATCAATGAGATCCAGACTTTACAATTGAGTGGTAACACTGTAAACTAGCATATCCTTACTTATCTAGCCTTGTTTTGCTTTTATTTTATTTATTTATTTTATTTTATTCTGCGTTACTTATTTTATTTCATTTTATATATTTTATTTATTTTATTACAATTTTCGCCCTACGGTCTTGCCCTCCTCTGACGGTATACAAGGTTTACGCCTAGGATTGAGAGTCTAGAATGCACGAATTCGCTTTAGGTGAAGTTTGAGATTCCTCCGGGAGGGGGGGGGGCGGGTGGCCGGTGGCCGGGACGGGATATGGATCCCCAAATTGATTGGGGTGATACCCTGTCTGGAGTGCGCCGGCTGGCGCCCTCCTGTCCTCACTAATTGGAGGAGTATTCGGTTGTTCTGTTGATTAGCACTTATAATACGGTGCAGAACGGTTTGATATAGCACGTTTTTTGTTTAAACTCAATTGCAGAAAAGTGGCCGCGGGCCTCCCCCACCTCCGCCACTACAGTTACATTTTTTTTTTTACTTGTTTTGTATTCTCATTATCCCCTGTACCAGGACTGGTACTGAGGGGTAATTCACTCCTGTCTTACTCTCCATACCGAGACTGACACAGGATATCCCTGCTGCTACCTCCCACTACCCCACAAGGTACACCCAGGGAGACTTTAGTCCCTGGTTAGTACTCCTAATCAGACCTCACGGATAGAATATCTATTCGAAGGCAGTATAACATAATCTTCTCTTTCTCTGTTTTCTCCCTTCCACTACTCTTCCTTTTATCTTTCTCTTACTTGGTAGATCTATACGCGTGGGTAGACATCACTTGAAAGAATACCATACTGTAATAACATATCTCCTGTACAGTGTCTTCCATAGGTACCGGGTCTCCGAATCTGTCCAGGGCGGTGCAATGGCATACTCATCGATGGGCCACTGCCCCACAGTGATATCTCACAATGTCAGAGGTCTGAATACCCCTGAAAAACGGATCGCCCTCCTAAGGGAGCTCAAGAAAGGTAGGCCTCACTTCGCCTTCTTGCAAGAGACGCACTTTAGAACAAGCAATGTACCCAGGCTCACTGATTCCTATTTCACTACAGTATATCACGCTACCAATGACTCGGCTAAGTCGAAGGGGGTCTCTATACTAATTAGCAGAGAGGCCAACTTTGAGCTGACGGACAAACTGATAGACCCTGAAGGGAGGTTTATCTTCCTGAAGGGGAAATACTACGGGGTACCAACGACATTGGCTAATGTCTATTTTCCGAATACCTCACACCTGACTTTTTGCAGACGAGTAATGGGGGAGCTTGGAGTGTTTGGCTCGGGACGCATAATCCTGGGCGGGGACTTCAACCTCCCCCTGAACCCTCTAACTGACACATCGACAGGCACATCATACATTAGATACAGAGTACTGAAGAGCCTGAAATCAATTTTGTCCTCGATGCATCTGGTGGATACCTGGAGATATCTTCACCCAGATGGGAGGGACTTTACTTTCTATTCTGCCCCTCATGCCAGATACTCAAGAATTGATTACATTTTCATTTCACGAAAGGACCTACATCTAGTGGAAAGGGCAAACATTGGTATACAATCCTTCTCGGATCACGCCCCCGTCTCTCTTTCACTGGCCTCTGATGTACCCACACATAGGAGACAGTCTTGGCGACTGAATTCCTCGCTTCTGACAGACTCTGAATTATTGCCAGAACTCACCAAGCAATTGCAAGAATTTTTTAGCTTTAATTCAATACCAGAGACAGACCCCTTGATGACATGGGAGGCTCACAAATGTTACATGCGAGGGGAATTGATGAGGGCGGGAGCTAAGCGAAAGAGGGACAGGGAAAAACAGATCTCAAAATTAGTAGATAGAATCTCACAGCTAGAGCTACAACATAAGCAATCCCTCACCAAACAGACGGCGACTGAACTACTTGACACCCGAAAAGCCCTACAACAAATATTAGATGCCACCACTAAACGGTTCCTGTTTTTCAGGAAAAAAATATACTACGAACACGGGGACAAAACAGGCAAATTCTTAGCCAGAGCCCTAAAAGACCCCCGCCTTAGCAACAACATTAAGGGTATACGAAACAAACAGGGAACGTTAGATCAGACGGATGAGCAGATTGCACAACATTTCCACTCCTACTACTCCAATCTCTATAACCTACCGAACCCTCACAAACCACCCGACATGCAAGGAACCAGAACACAAGCAATTCATGAATACTTGCGCGGGGCAGAAATGCCCACGCTACACACCACTGACACTGAACTCCTTGAACGGCCTATTGAGGAAATGGAAGTTAAAGCGGCAATAAAAGATATGAAGAATGGGAAAAGCCCAGGCCCTGATGGCTTCTCCTCTATATATTATAAGACCTTCCTAGACAACCTGACTGGCCCACTTCTGAAAGCTCTAAATTCATTTGCTATACCCAGGGAGGTCCCCCCGATGTTCCTTGGGGCACACATAACAGTCCTGCCCAAACCAAACAAAGACCCAGAACACTGCCCTAGCTATAGACCAATTTCGCTACTGAACCTTGATGTTAAAATCCTGACCAAAATACTAGCAAACAGACTTAAACCACTCTTACACACCATCATAGGCCCAGAGCAGGCAGGGTTTATGCCAGGCAGAGAGGCAAAAGACAATGTAACAAAGGCACTAAACCTTATACATGCAGCTAGGGAACGAAAGATCGAGGGCCTTCTTCTGTCTACAGACGCGGAGAAGGCCTTCGATCGAGTAGCATGGGACTACATGTTGGCAACGTGCGAACATGTTGGCCTTGGTACAATATTTGTTGGGCAAGTGAGTGGTGGCAGGTTGGTCTATCACTTCTCACGTATATAAATATCAAATTTGTGAGGCCTAGTGTGCATTAACACGGCCAATACCCCAAAGAGAAGTTTAAACAGATAGACATAAAGAGTATATGCATGTGAAAAAAGATATTTTATTAAGGGCTTTGGGCCCAAAAGTAGATCAATGAATGGGTAAATATACATATAATTGTACAAGACAGTATATATACATGGTATTCATGTGCGACCATAAACATGTACAGAAATGCATAAATTGCACAACAACTTGCGATAATATCGGGGTCTTTCAGGAAAATGCCGACATGTTTCGGACGGACGTCCTTTTTCAAGGCAATATCTGTTCCTGTGTTTGCTCAATAATACTGTATAAGACAGAGTAGAGTCATTAATATACAACATAATGTATAGATAGGTATAAACCTGTGAATTACACCGCTCAATGGTAATGGTACTCACTTGCAATATATTTGAAGGGCTTGGAGTAAGCCCAATAATCTTGAGGTACAAGAGTATGGTATCAGTATGTCCATGCAGTATACAATGGATCTTGTGCTGTTAAAAGCAAACGGCTGCTACACATTTGAAAGGCTGCAAGATCTCCAAGCCATGCAATGGAGGTTTGCAATGGCTAGTGGTGCCTGGGCCAAAGATGATAAGTAGCTATAAGGTAAAAGGGAGTGGGTAGAGTACTATTAGTATCGCAACAAAAAATGGGTTGGTGCAACATAAGTTGCAAAAAGTAAGATGTTAATGTTACCTGGTACAGGGAGAGTTTGCGGTATGCTGCAGTGTAGCCAAACGCCGGCAGGAAGGTATAATGCCTAATCCCGCCATTGTGGAGGCTAATATAAGGTGTATTGATGAGTGTCAGCTGTGCAAGCCATAGTGAAAGGTAATTGCACTAGACTGTGTGGTGATTGCGGGGCCAGGTGTGGGGATGGTGGCTGAGAGGCCACATTACAATATCCCCAGTGTTGAGATCTCAGATGCGGCGGCGCCGCGCGTCGACACGTCCAAAGGGGCGTGGCCTCGTGCGGCGTCGGAGCGTCACCGACGCGGGTAGACTTACCCCTCCCCGTGTGCTGGAACGCAAGCGGGGGGGGCGCGTAAGATGGAAAGACGTGCGCCTCAATGGGTATTTGTGGCGCATGCGCCGTGTGGAATACGCGCATGCGCATAAGGTCTTACCCGCGCCGGGCAGCCAGTAAATCAAGTGGAAGCAGGGAAGCTGGATGCAGTATTAGATGGGTGTAATATAAGAGAGTATAACACTATGAATACATTACAACTGCATTTGGTATGTTAGACATAGTATTTTCAGCGAGTGAGTCACAATTACCATGGAGATGGATAAGAGGCCCCCTGGTGGACAGAGACAAACACGGCATTTAGAATAGCAGAAACAACAATATTCATATATTTGCAAAAAGTAATAAGAACATATGTGTATATAAGATATATTGGTATCATTGAGTTAGTATAGATGTAGAGACATTGCAAACAATACAGTAAGTAAACATGATGAAACATGGTGTGAACATGTTTGCAAAACATTATGACAGATACATTCTTGTTGAAACAGAGCAGGATGACCATGATATAGGTATATAGTTAAACCAGGTGGAGAAGGGGTTCCAGAGGACATAGTACTCGGGGAGCCCATCTCATAACCTGTAGAAATTATAGATCAAGTTCACATACCCCTGATTCAAAGCCCTCAAGATAGGGCTTAAAATTGAATGCCCCGTTGAGGCCAGGGGGGGATGTGGCGTTGAGGTGGAAAATCCATTTGAGCTCACTTTGAAGTAGGGATTTGTTATAGTCGCCCCCTCGATTGGGTGGGGGAATGTGATCAAGTGCTCTGAATGTGATCTGAGGGGTTGAGTCCTGGTGCACTATTGCACAGTGTCGCCCTAGGGGGAGGTCAGGGTCTTTTTGGTTAATACTAAGGATGTGTCGATAGATGCGTTTCCAAAAGGGAAGTTTGGTTTTCCCAACATAAAAACACCCACACTCGCACTCTAGTAGGTAGACAATGCCGACTGAGCGGCAATTGACAAAATGTTGGGGGAAGAAGGGTTGTCCATTGGGTAAGGTGTTGGATCTGTTGGATTTGGATAGGTACTTGCAGTATCTACATTTGCCACAAGGGAATGTCCCCTTTGTTTGTTTTTGTAAATAGCTGACAGGAGTATATTCACTTCTGATTAATTTATCACGAAGGGAAGGGGCTCGTCTATAAGTAAGTAAAGGGTGTGCCGGTACAAATGGAGACAGTGAGTGATCTGTGGTTAAAATGTACCAATGTTTCTCTAAGATCTGCGTGATGGAGGAATGTTGTTCGCAGAAATTAGTAATGATTCGCAGTGGGGTTTGTTTGGCTTGTGGTTTGGAAGGGAAAAGTAGGGAGTTACGTTTTTTTGATTTTGCTTTTTTGTATGCAATTTTCAAAATTTTAGGTGGGTATCCTCGTTCTAACAACCTATTTCGTAGGACCGAGGCCTCATTTTCAAAGGAGGCCTCGGTTGAGCAGTTGCGGCGGGCACGAAGGTATTGGGCATATGGAATAGAATTGAGGAGAGGTTCCGGGTGGAAGCTGGAGGCAGCAAGAATGGTGTTACCTGCAGTAGGTTTGCGGTATAGGTGACTTTGGATATGGCCTTCGGAATCTTTTATAAGGTTAAGGTCTAAAAAACAAATGGAAGTGGGGCTAGAAGTCATAGTAAATCTCAAATTTAGCTGATTGGCAGTATTCAAATAGGTCAAAAAATCTTGTAGGATTTGGTTGGATCCCTGCCAGACAATGAAGATATCGTCGATATATCGGCGAAAAGTGACAATATGTTTAGTGTACATGTTGGCAGAGGGGTCTGAAAATAGAAGACGTTCCCACTCCCCCAAGTACAGATTGGCGTAGGCCGGTGCGCAACAAGTGCCCATGGCCACGCCCTGTACTTGGAGGTAGTGGGAACCATCAAATGAAAAAAAGTTATTGTTAAGAATAAAATTTAAAGCATTTATGATAAATGTGGAAAGGTCAGAGGAGTATAAGGAGGAAGTAGTGAGTATATGTCGAATGGCAGAGAGTCCTAGGGTATGAGGGATCGAACTGTATAGTGCCTCGACATCGATCGCGACAAGTAAGGTGTCGGGACCAATGGTTAGGGAGGACAAGCTTTGTAAAAGATGAGTGGTGTCTCTTATATATGAGGGAAGTTGGATAACAAGGGGTTGCAGTAGTTTATCAATATAGCGGCTAAGGTTATCTGTAAGAGAGCCTCTTCCGGAAACTATGGGCCTGCCTGGTGGTCTGGGAAGGTTTTTGTGCACCTTAGGGAGTGCATAAAACGTCGCTATACGTGGAAATTTAGTTCTAACATAATCACTGGTGTTTTTGTCTAATACCCCTTGAGTGGTGGCGGAGTCTATGAGTGTGTATAATTGTTGTTGTGCTGAAGAAATGAAAGATATGGAGATCTTTTTGTACCATTCCTTGTTCTGGAGGATATCATGGCACATTTGAGTATAGTGGTCCCTATCCAGTATAACAATGTTTCCGCCTTTATCGGCGGGTTTTATTATTATCGTGGAATTAGTTTTGAGATTTTGAAGGGCAAGGTATTGGTTGTATGAGAAGTTTCTTGCCTTAGATCGGTTGGGATAAATTTTTAAGTTACGGATTTCCCGTGTAACTGCCTGCAAAAATAGTGCAGCTCGGGGGTTGGTGCTGGGGGGTGGGTAGAAACTAGATTTCTTTTTTATGGTAATTTTAGGGGGTGGGTGTGATGGAGTGAGAGGATTGTCCTCAGTGCTGGCTAAGAGAGTGTCAAGATCAAGAGTATCTATTAAGTTGGAATTGTCACTTTCATCCAAGAGTTCGGTTAACTGTTGGAGGGCCGTGGTTTCCGCTGCAGAGTGTAGAAGCGAATCAGAAAAAGGATTGGGTGTGTATATGCTGTGTAATAACAGTTTGCGAATAAACAAATGAATGTCTTTAATGACAGTGAATTTGTCTATGTGAGATACAGGGCAAAAGGTGAGTCCCTTTTCAAGGACAGAAATTTCATGCTTGGTGAGTGAGTGTTTAGAAAGGTTGATGATATTACTAGACACTGGGGTTATCTTGGTGTTCTTTTTGGTTGATAAGTGTTGTTGTGTTGAATTCTTTGTGAAGCTCGCATGAGGTCTAAAAAATCAAAGTGTTGGGAGGATGAAGGTAAAGAGTGTGATCTGGAGGTCTTCGAGGACGAGGAAGCAGCCGACGGATCTCTGGCCGGTGAGTCGTCGGCAGGTCCCTCGGGATCGGAGACCTCGTCACTGGAAAGGTTGGGTGTGCGGCCTCTTTTTGGATTGCGTGGGCCTCGTGTGAGATGGGGTTTGGGTGCAACATGTGAATTGTCTGTGTTGCGATCGGCAGCATATTTGGGAGGTGTAGGTTTAGAGGCGAAGCGTGCTGGAGCTGGTGGGCGTGCAGCACGGTTGGCCTCGTTCCATTTGTAGGCTCTTTCCTCTTGGAAAGCTTTTTTGTCGCGGAAGAATTTTTTGTCCTTCTGCGTCAAAGTGTCATGATTAAATTTATCAAAACGTTTTTTGAGTTGGAGATCAAGTGTTTTATATAGTGGATGATCTAGGAATTGTGCTAGCTGAGTATTTAGTGATGCTAATTTGGCATCAAGGACGGACATCTGTGTCTCATATTGTTGTATCAAAAGTTTCATCAAATCAATGGAACATTGTTTGAGGACACCCTCCCAGGCCTGCTTGAAGTCTGGGGGGATGTCCTGAAATGTGGGAAAAATTTGGACCCTGAGTCCGAAGGGGTTAATACTGTGGGCAATGTAGTCCTTGAAGGACTTGATGTGCCAGAAAAGGGAAGCTTTTTTCTGGACAGTATGTGTAAGGTTAAGGAAAACAAATCGTAATTGGGATTCAATGAATTCATTAGATTGAAATTGCTGTAAAGTGCTAGTCATGCGGGTCTCCCAATCCTCCCCAAGGAAGATTGCCATGATGGTTAGGGGGATACTATGAGGGTGATAATCACAAAACCAGGTTAAAGGTAACAGTGGTCATAGAGTACAGGACAAAAGTCAAAAACTCGTATTTACGTCAGGTCACATATATAGACATGAATATGAAATGAGGTAAGGAGTGCCAGCAGTCACTTGCTCAGGTAGGGGTTTTATTTATGGCTTGACCATAAGCAAATCAAAATACAATATTTGTTGGGCAAGTGAGTGGTGGCAGGTTGGTCTATCACTTCTCACGTATATAAATATCAAATTTGTGAGGCCTAGTGTGCATTAACACGGCCAATACCCCAAAGAGAAGTTTAAACAGATAGACATAAAGAGTATATGCATGTGAAAAAAGATATTTTATTGAAGGGCTTTGGGCCCAAAAGTAGATCAATGAATGGGTAAATATACATATAATTGTACAAGACAGTATATATACATGGTATTCATGTGCGACCATAAACATGTACAGAAATGCATAAATTGCACAACAACTTGCGATAATATCGGGGTCTTTCAGGAAAATGCCGACATGTTTCGGACGGACGTCCTTTTTCAAGGCAATATCTGTTCCTGTGTTTGCTCAATAATACTGTATAAGACAGAGTAGAGTCATTAATATACAACATAATGTATAGATAGGTATAAACCTGTGAATTACACCGCTCAATGGTAATGGTACTCACTTGCAATATATTTGAAGGGCTTGGAGTAAGCCCAATAATCTTGAGGTACAAGAGTATGGTATCAGTATGTCCATGCAGTATACAATGGATCTTGTGCTGTTAAAAGCAAACGGCTGCTACACATTTGAAAGGCTGCAAGATCTCCAAGCCATGCAATGGAGGTTTGCAATGGCTAGTGGTGCCTGGGCCAAAGATGATAAGTAGCTATAAGGTAAAAGGGAGTGGGTAGAGTACTATTAGTATCGCAACAAAAAATGGGTTGGTGCAACATAAGTTGCAAAAAGTAAGATGTTAATGTTACCTGGTACAGGGAGAGTTTGCGGTATGCTGCAGTGTAGCCAAACGCCGGCAGGAAGGTATAATGCCTAATCCCGCCATTGTGGAGGCTAATATAAGGTGTATTGATGAGTGTCAGCTGTGCAAGCCATAGTGAAAGGTAATTGCACTAGACTGTGTGGTGATTGCGGGGCCAGGTGTGGGGATGGTGGCTGAGAGGCCACATTACAATATCCCCAGTGTTGAGATCTCAGATGCGGCGGCGCCGCGCGTCGACACGTCCAAAGGGGCGTGGCCTCGTGCGGCGTCGGAGCGTCACCGACGCGGGTAGACTTACCCCTCCCCGTGTGCTGGAACGCAAGCGGGGGGGGCGCGTAAGATGGAAAGACGTGCGCCTCAATGGGTATTTGTGGCGCATGCGCCGTGTGGAATACGCGCATGCGCATAAGGTCTTACCCGCGCCGGGCAGCCAGTAAATCAAGTGGAAGCAGGGAAGCTGGATGCAGTATTAGATGGGTGTAATATAAGAGAGTATAACACTATGAATACATTACAACTGCATTTGGTATGTTAGACATAGTATTTTCAGCGAGTGAGTCACAATTACCATGGAGATGGATAAGAGGCCCCCTGGTGGACAGAGACAAACACGGCATTTAGAATAGCAGAAACAACAATATTCATATATTTGCAAAAAGTAATAAGAACATATGTGTATATAAGATATATTGGTATCATTGAGTTAGTATAGATGTAGAGACATTGCAAACAATACAGTAAGTAAACATGATGAAACATGGTGTGAACATGTTTGCAAAACATTATGACAGATACATTTTTTATTGAAACAGAGCAGGATGACCATGTATTATATTAGCCTCCACCAGGTGGAGAAGGGGCGTTCACTGCACAGACCAGTAGTAACATTAACATCTTACTTTTTGCATATGTACTCGGGATACTAATAGTACTTCTACCCACTCCCAAATGGAGACAGTGAGTGATCTTTTACCAATTATATGCTTAAACGCAGCATGGCTTGGAGATCTTGCAGCCTTTCCAAATTTGGATGTAGCCATCTCCAAGCCCTCATAACCTGTAGAAATTATAAGATCAAACACAGGAACAGATCACAAGTAATTTATGCCCCTGATGAATACCATGTAAAGCCTCAATTATAGGGCTTATCTAAATTTGAATGCCTCGTTGAAATATCTTTTTTTGCACATGCATATACTCTTTATGTCTATCTGTTTAAACTTCTCTTTGGGTATTGGGGGAGGATTGGGAGACCCGCATGACTAGCACTTTACAGCAATTTCAATCTAATGAATTCATTGAATCCCAATTACGATTTGTTTTCCTTAACCTTACACATACTGTCCAGAAAAAAGCTTCCCTTTTCTGGCACATCAAGTCCTTCAAGGACTACATTGCCCACAGTATTAACCCCTTCGGACTCAGGGTCCAAATTTTTCCCACATTTCAGGACATCCCCCCAGACTTCAAGCAGGCCTGGGAGGGTGTCCTCAAACAATGTTCCATTGATTTGATGAAACTTTTGATACAACAATATGAGACACAGATGTCCGTCCTTGATGCCAAATTAGCATCACTAAATACTCAGCTAGCACAATTCCTAGATCATCCACTATATAAAACACTTGATCTCCAACTCAAAAAACGTTTTGATAAATTTAATCATGACACTTTGACGCAGAAGGACAAAAAATTCTTCCGCGACAAAAAAGCTTTCCAAGAGGAAAGAGCCTACAAATGGAACGAGGCCAACCATGCTGCACGCCCACCAGCTCCAGCACGCTTCGCCTCTAAACCTACACCTCCCAAATATGCTGCCGATCGCAACACAGACAATTCACATGTTGCACCCAAACCCCATCTCACACGAGGCCCACGCAATCCAAAAAGAGGCCGCACACCCAACCTTTCCAGTGACGAGGTCTCCGATCCCGAGGGACCTGCCGACGACTCACCGGCCAGAGATCCGTCGGCTGCTTCCTCGTCCTCGAAGACCTCTAGATCACACTCTTTACCTTCATCCTCCCAACACTTTGATTTTTTAGACCTCATGCGAGCTTCACAAAGAATTCAACACAACAACACTTATCAACCAAAAAGAACACCAAGATAACCCCAGTGTCTAGTAATATCATCAACCTTTCTAAACACTCACTCACCAAGCATGAAATTTCTGTCCTTGAAAAGGGACTCACCTTTTGCCCTGTATCTCACATAGACAAATTCACTGTCATTAAAGACATTCATTTGTTTATTCGCAAACTGTTATTACACAGCATATACTGGATAGGGACCACTATACTCAAATGTGCCATGATATCAAATGTGCCATGACAATCCTCTCACTCCATCACACCCACCCCCTAAAATAACCATAAAAAAGAAATCTAGTTTCTACCCACCCCCCAGCACCAACCCCCGAGCTGCACTATTTTTGCAGGCAGTTACACGGGAAATCCGTAACTTAAAAATTTATCCCAACCGATCTAAGGCAAGAAACTTCTCCATATCTTTCATTTCTTCAGCACAACAACAATTATACACACTCATAGACTCCGCCACCACTCAAGGGGTATTAGACAAAAACACCAGTGATTATGTTAGAACTAAATTTCCACGTATAGCGACGTTTTATGCACTCCCTAAGGTGCACAAAAACCTTCCCAGACCACCAGGCAGGCCCATAGTTTCCGGAAGAGGCTCTCTTACAGATAACCTTAGCCGCTATATTGATAAACTACTGCAACCCCTTGTTATCCAACTTCCCTCATATATAAGAGACACCACTCATCTTTTACAAAGCTTGTCCTCCCTAACCATTGGTCCCGACACCTTACTTGTCGCGATCGATGTCGAGGCACTATACAGTTCGATCCCTCATACCCTAGGACTCTCTGCCATTCGACATATACTCACTACTTCCTCCTTATACTCCTCTGACCTTTCCACATTTATCATAAATGCTTTAAATTTTATTCTTAACAATAACTTTTTTTCATTTGATGGTTCCCACTACCTCCAAGTACAGGGCGTGGCCATGGGCACTTGTTGCGCACCGGCCTACGCCAATCTGTACTTGGGGGAGTGGGAACGTCTTCTATTTTCAGACCCCTCTGCCAACATGTACACTAAACATATTGTCACTTTTCGCCGATATATCGACGATATCTTCATTGTCTGGCAGGGATCCAACCAAATCCTACAAGATTTTTTGACCTATTTGAATACTGCCAATCAGCTAAATTTGAGATTTACTATGACTTCTAGCCCCACTTCCATTTGTTTTTTAGACCTTAACCTTATAAAAGATTCCGAAGGCCATATCCAAAGTCACCTATACCGCAAACCTACTGCAGGTAACACCATTCTTGCTGCCTCCAGCTTCCACCCGGAACCTCTCCTCAATTCTATTCCATATGCCCAATACCTCCGTGCCCGCCGCAACTGCTCAACCGAGGCCTCCTTTGAAAATGAGGCCTCGGTCCTACGAAATAGGTTGTTAGAACGAGGATACCCACCTAAAATTTTGAAAATTGCATACAAAAAAGCAAAATCAAAAAAACGTAACTCCCTACTTTTCCCTTCCAAACCACAAGCCAAACAAACCCCACTGCGAATCATTACTAATTTCTGCGAACAACATTCCTCCATCACGCAGATCTTAGAGAAACATTGGTACATTTTAACCACAGATCACTCACTGTCTCCATTTGTACCGGCACACCCTTTACTTACTTATAGACGAGCCCCTTCCCTTCGTGATAAATTAATCAGAAGTGAATATACTCCTGTCAGCTATTTACAAAAACAAACAAAGGGGACATTCCCTTGTGGCAAATGTAGATACTGCAAGTACCTATCCAAATCCAACAGATCCAACACCTTACCCAATGGACAACCCTTCTTCCCCCAACATTTTGTCAATTGCCGCTCAGTCGGCATTGTCTACCTACTAGAGTGCGAGTGTGGGTGTTTTTATGTTGGGAAAACCAAACTTCCCTTTTGGAAACGCATCTATCGACACATCCTTAGTATTAACCAAAAAGACCCTGACCTCCCCCTAGGGCGACACTGTGCAATAGTGCACCAGGACTCAACCCCTCAGATCACATTCAGAGCACTTGATCACATTCCCCCACCCAATCGAGGGGGCGACTATAACAAATCCCTACTTCAAAGTGAGCTCAAATGGATTTTCCACCTCAACGCCACATCCCCCCCTGGCCTCAACGAGGCATTCAATTTTAAGCCCTATCTTGAGGGCTTTGAATCAGGGGTATGTGAACTTGATCTATAATTTCTACAGGTTATGAGATGGGCTCCCCGAGTACTATGTCCTCTGGAACCCCTTCTCCACCTGGTTTAACTATATACCTATATCATGGTCATCCTGCTCTGTTTCAATAAGAATGTATCTGTCATAATGTTTTGCAAACATGTTCACACCATGTTTCATCATGTTTACTTACTGTATTGTTTGCAATGTCTCTACATCTATACTAACTCAATGATACCAATATATCTTATATACACATATGTTCTTATTACTTTTTGCAAATATATGAATATTGTTGTTTCTGCTATTCTAAATGCCGTGTTTGTCTCTGTCCACCAGGGGGCCTCTTATCCATCTCCATGGTAATTGTGACTCACTCGCTGAAAATACTATGTCTAACATACCAAATGCAGTTGTAATGTATTCATAGTGTTATACTCTCTTATATTACACCCATCTAATACTGCATCCAGCTTCCCTGCTTCCACTTGATTTACTGGCTGCCCGGCGCGGGTAAGACCTTATGCGCATGCGCGTATTCCACACGGCGCATGCGCCACAAATACCCATTGAGGCGCACGTCTTTCCATCTTACGCGCCCCCCCCGCTTGCGTTCCAGCACACGGGGAGGGGTAAGTCTACCCGCGTCGGTGACGCTCCGACGCCGCACGAGGCCACGCCCCTTTGGACGTGTCGACGCGCGGCGCCGCCGCATCTGAGATCTCAACACTGGGGATATTGTAATGTGGCCTCTCAGCCACCATCCCCACACCTGGCCCCGCAATCACCACACAGTCTAGTGCAATTACCTTTCACTATGGCTTGCACAGCTGACACTCATCAATACACCTTATATTAGCCTCCACAATGGCGGGATTAGGCATTATACCTTCCTGCCGGCGTTTGGCTACACTGCAGCATACCGCAAACTCTCCCTGTACCAGGTAACATTAACATCTTACTTTTTGCAACTTATGTTGCACCAACCCATTTTTTGTTGCGATACTAATAGTACTCTACCCACTCCCTTTTACCTTATAGCTACTTATCATCTTTGGCCCAGGCACCACTAGCCATTGCAAACCTCCATTGCATGGCTTGGAGATCTTGCAGCCTTTCAAATGTGTAGCAGCCGTTTGCTTTTAACAGCACAAGATCCATTGTATACTGCATGGACATACTGATACCATACTCTTGTACCTCAAGATTATTGGGCTTACTCCAAGCCCTTCAAATATATTGCAAGTGAGTACCATTACCATTGAGCGGTGTAATTCACAGGTTTATACCTATCTATACATTATGTTGTATATTAATGACTCTACTCTGTCTTATACAGTATTATTGAGCAAACACAGGAACAGATATTGCCTTGAAAAAGGACGTCCGTCCGAAACATGTCGGCATTTTCCTGAAAGACCCCGATATTATCGCAAGTTGTTGTGCAATTTATGCATTTCTGTACATGTTTATGGTCGCACATGAATACCATGTATATATACTGTCTTGTACAATTATATGTATATTTACCCATTCATTGATCTACTTTTGGGCCCAAAGCCCTTAATAAAATATCTTTTTTCACATGCATATACTCTTTATGTCTATCTGTTTAAACTTCTCTTTGGGGTATTGGCCGTGTTAATGCACACTAGGCCTCACAAATTTGATATTTATATACGTGAGAAGTGATAGACCAACCTGCCACCACTCACTTGCCCAACAAATATTGTATTTTGATTTGCTTATGGTCAAGCCATAAATAAAACCCCTACCTGAGCAAGTGACTGCTGGCACTCCTTACCTCATTTCATATTCATGTCTATATATGTGACCTGACGTAAATACGAGTTTTTGACTTTTGTCCTGTACTCTATGACCACTGTTACCTTTAACCTGGTTTTGTGATTATCACCCTCATAGTATCCCCCTAACCATCATGGCAATCTTCCTTGGGGAGGATTGGGAGACCCGCATGACTAGCACTTTACAGCAATTTCAATCTAATGAATTCATTGAATCCCAATTACGATTTGTTTTCCTTAACCTTACACATACTGTCCAGAAAAAAGCTTCCCTTTTCTGGCACATCAAGTCCTTCAAGGACTACATTGCCCACAGTATTAACCCCTTCGGACTCAGGGTCCAAATTTTTCCCACATTTCAGGACATCCCCCCAGACTTCAAGCAGGCCTGGGAGGGTGTCCTCAAACAATGTTCCATTGATTTGATGAAACTTTTGATACAACAATATGAGACACAGATGTCCGTCCTTGATGCCAAATTAGCATCACTAAATACTCAGCTAGCACAATTCCTAGATCATCCACTATATAAAACACTTGATCTCCAACTCAAAAAACGTTTTGATAAATTTAATCATGACACTTTGACGCAGAAGGACAAAAAATTCTTCCGCGACAAAAAAGCTTTCCAAGAGGAAAGAGCCTACAAATGGAACGAGGCCAACCGTGCTGCACGCCCACCAGCTCCAGCACGCTTCGCCTCTAAACCTACACCTCCCAAATATGCTGCCGATCGCAACACAGACAATTCACATGTTGCACCCAAACCCCATCTCACACGAGGCCCACGCAATCCAAAAAGAGGCCGCACACCCAACCTTTCCAGTGACGAGGTCTCCGATCCCGAGGGACCTGCCGACGACTCACCGGCCAGAGATCCGTCGGCTGCTTCCTCGTCCTCGAAGACCTCCAGATCACACTCTTTACCTTCATCCTCCCAACACTTTGATTTTTTAGACCTCATGCGAGCTTCACAAAGAATTCAACACAACAACACTTATCAACCAAAAAGAACACCAAGATAACCCCAGTGTCTAGTAATATCATCAACCTTTCTAAACACCCACTCACCAAGCATGAAATTTCTGTCCTTGAAAAGGGACTCACCTTTTGCCCTGTATCTCACATAGACAAATTCACTGTCATTAAAGACATTCATTTGTTTATTCGCAAACTGTTATTACACAGCATATACACACCCAATCCTTTTTCTGATTCGCTTCTACACTCTGCAGCGGAAACCACGGCCCTCCAACAGTTAACCGAACTCTTGGATGAAAGTGACAATTCCAACTTAATAGATACTCTTGATCTTGACACTCTCTTAGCCAGCACTGAGGACAATCCTCTCACTCCATCACACCCACCCCCTAAAATTACCATAAAAAAGAAATCTAGTTTCTACCCACCCCCCAGCACCAACCCCCGAGCTGCACTATTTTTGCAGGCAGTTACACGGGAAATCCGTAACTTAAAAATTTATCCCAACCGATCTAAGGCAAGAAACTTCTCATACAACCAATACCTTGCCCTTCAAAATCTCAAAACTAATTCCACGATAATAATAAAACCCGCCGATAAAGGCGGAAACATTGTTATACTGGATAGGGACCACTATACTCAAATGTGCCATGATATCCTCCAGAACAAGGAATGGTACAAAAAGATCTCCATATCTTTCATTTCTTCAGCACAACAACAATTATACACACTCATAGACTCCGCCACCACTCAAGGGGTATTAGACAAAAACACCAGTGATTATGTTAGAACTAAATTTCCACGTATAGCGACGTTTTATGCACTCCCTAAGGTGCACAAAAACCTTCCCAGACCACCAGGCAGGCCCATAGTTTCCGGAAGAGGCTCTCTTACAGATAACCTTAGCCGCTATATTGATAAACTACTGCAACCCCTTGTTATCCAACTTCCCTCATATATAAGAGACACCACTCATCTTTTACAAAGCTTGTCCTCCCTAACCATTGGTCCCGACACCTTACTTGTCGCGATCGATGTCGAGGCACTATACAGTTCGATCCCTCATACCCTAGGACTCTCTGCCATTCGACATATACTCACTACTTCCTCCTTATACTCCTCTGACCTTTCCACATTTATCATAAATGCTTTAAATTTTATTCTTAACAATAACTTTTTTTCATTTGATGGTTCCCACTACCTCCAAGTACAGGGCGTGGCCATGGGCACTTGTTGCGCACCGGCCTACGCCAATCTGTACTTGGGGGAGTGGGAACGTCTTCTATTTTCAGACCCCTCTGCCAACATGTACACTAAACATATTGTCACTTTTCGCCGATATATCGACGATATCTTCATTGTCTGGCAGGGATCCAACCAAATCCTACAAGATTTTTTGACCTATTTGAATACTGCCAATCAGCTAAATTTGAGATTTACTATGACTTCTAGCCCCACTTCCATTTGTTTTTTAGACCTTAACCTTATAAAAGATTCCGAAGGCCATATCCAAAGTCACCTATACCGCAAACCTACTGCAGGTAACACCATTCTTGCTGCCTCCAGCTTCCACCCGGAACCTCTCCTCAATTCTATTCCATATGCCCAATACCTTCGTGCCCGCCGCAACTGCTCAACCGAGGCCTCCTTTGAAAATGAGGCCTCGGTCCTACGAAATAGGTTGTTAGAACGAGGATACCCACCTAAAATTTTGAAAATTGCATACAAAAAAGCAAAATCAAAAAAACGTAACTCCCTACTTTTCCCTTCCAAACCACAAGCCAAACAAACCCCACTGCGAATCATTACTAATTTCTGCGAACAACATTCCTCCATCACGCAGATCTTAGAGAAACATTGGTACATTTTAACCACAGATCACTCACTGTCTCCATTTGTACCGGCACACCCTTTACTTACTTATAGACGAGCCCCTTCCCTTCGTGATAAATTAATCAGAAGTGAATATACTCCTGTCAGCTATTTACAAAAACAAACAAAGGGGACATTCCCTTGTGGCAAATGTAGATACTGCAAGTACCTATCCAAATCCAACAGATCCAACACCTTACCCAATGGACAACCCTTCTTCCCCCAACATTTTGTCAATTGCCGCTCAGTCGGCATTGTCTACCTACTAGAGTGCGAGTGTGGGTGTTTTTATGTTGGGAAAACCAAACTTCCCTTTTGGAAACGCATCTATCGACACATCCTTAGTATTAACCAAAAAGACCCTGACCTCCCCCTAGGGCGACACTGTGCAATAGTGCACCAGGACTCAACCCCTCAGATCACATTCAGAGCACTTGATCACATTCCCCCACCCAATCGAGGGGGCGACTATAACAAATCCCTACTTCAAAGTGAGCTCAAATGGATTTTCCACCTCAACGCCACATCCCCCCCTGGCCTCAACGAGGCATTCAATTTTAAGCCCTATCTTGAGGGCTTTGAATCAGGGGTATGTGAACTTGATCTATAATTTCTACAGGTTATGAGATGGGCTCCCCGAGTACTATGTCCTCTGGAACCCCTTCTCCACCTGGTTTAACTATATACCTATATCATGGTCATCCTGCTCTGTTTCAACAAGAATGTATCTGTCATAATGTTTTGCAAACATGTTCACACCATGTTTCATCATGTTTACTTACTGTATTGTTTGCAATGTCTCTACATCTATACTAACTCAATGATACCAATATATCTTATATACACATATGTTCTTATTACTTTTTGCAAATATATGAATATTGTTGTTTCTGCTATTCTAAATGCCGTGTTTGTCTCTGTCCACCAGGGGGCCTCTTATCCATCTCCATGGTAATTGTGACTCACTCGCTGAAAATACTATGTCTAACATACCAAATGCAGTTGTAATGTATTCATAGTGTTATACTCTCTTATATTACACCCATCTAATACTGCATCCAGCTTCCCTGCTTCCACTTGATTTACTGGCTGCCCGGCGCGGGTAAGACCTTATGCGCATGCGCGTATTCCACACGGCGCATGCGCCACAAATACCCATTGAGGCGCACGTCTTTCCATCTTACGCGCCCCCCCCGCTTGCGTTCCAGCACACGGGGAGGGGTAAGTCTACCCGCGTCGGTGACGCTCCGACGCCGCACGAGGCCACGCCCCTTTGGACGTGTCGACGCGCGGCGCCGCCGCATCTGAGATCTCAACACTGGGGATATTGTAATGTGGCCTCTCAGCCACCATCCCCACACCTGGCCCCGCAATCACCACACAGTCTAGTGCAATTACCTTTCACTATGGCTTGCACAGCTGACACTCATCAATACACCTTATATTAGCCTCCACAATGGCGGGATTAGGCATTATACCTTCCTGCCGGCGTTTGGCTACACTGCAGCATACCGCAAACTCTCCCTGTACCAGGTAACATTAACATCTTACTTTTTGCAACTTATGTTGCACCAACCCATTTTTTGTTGCGATACTAATAGTACTCTACCCACTCCCTTTTACCTTATAGCTACTTATCATCTTTGGCCCAGGCACCACTAGCCATTGCAAACCTCCATTGCATGGCTTGGAGATCTTGCAGCCTTTCAAATGTGTAGCAGCCGTTTGCTTTTAACAGCACAAGATCCATTGTATACTGCATGGACATACTGATACCATACTCTTGTACCTCAAGATTATTGGGCTTACTCCAAGCCCTTCAAATATATTGCAAGTGAGTACCATTACCATTGAGCGGTGTAATTCACAGGTTTATACCTATCTATACATTATGTTGTATATTAATGACTCTACTCTGTCTTATACAGTATTATTGAGCAAACACAGGAACAGATATTGCCTTGAAAAAGGACGTCCGTCCGAAACATGTCGGCATTTTCCTGAAAGACCCCGATATTATCGCAAGTTGTTGTGCAATTTATGCATTTCTGTACATGTTTATGGTCGCACATGAATACCATGTATATATACTGTCTTGTACAATTATATGTATATTTACCCATTCATTGATCTACTTTTGGGCCCAAAGCCCTTAATAAAATATCTTTTTTCACATGCATATACTCTTTATGTCTATCTGTTTAAACTTCTCTTTGGGGTATTGGCCGTGTTAATGCACACTAGGCCTCACAAATTTGTGAATATCCACAGTGCTTTTTCAAAACCCTACAAACAATCCAGCTTGAGTTTGTTTGGGCACACAAGCGCCCGAGAATCAAATTTGAGTTAATGACTAGGGCGAAAGAAAGAGGGGGAATGGGCTTGCCCGATTACAAACAATATTATCACGCCTCGCATATGACCAGAATCCTGGATTGGCATTGCCACCAAGACACTAAAGACTGGGTCACCCCCCCCCACACCACCAAGACACTAAAGACTGGGTCCCCCTGGAAAATGAGTTAAGCCCGATTCCCCTGAGGTTCTCCCCATGGGTTTCGATAAAAAATTACCCACCGACTCTGCGACAACACCCCCTTCTGAACACCACCCTATCTATATTCCACTCAATCATTAAAAAGACAAACGTATCTTCACTCTTAAGCCCCTTGACACCACTTAAAGACAACCCGGACTTTCCACCAGGGGTAGCGAACCGAGCGTTACAGAAACAAGACGAGAATACACCTTTGCTTACCAGCCACTGTTTTGAGAACGTCCTTATTAAGGACTACCAGAAACTGAAAGTAGAGGCCCATGTGCAGGATATGCCCCTATGGACATACTTTCAGATACGAAGTTATGTAAACGATGCACGACGCAAAATGCACTTTACTAGACAAATGACAGATATGGAATCAGTGTGCCTGGAGGGGGCCCCAATACCCAAAGCTACCTCCTTAGCATATGCCTGGCTCCAGGCCTCAGCACCGCACGCCCTGGACAGATTTCGGAAGAAGTGGTCGGAGGAACTTAACATAGAAATAACAGACACACAATGGCAAAAAGCCTGTATACTAGCACATAAATGCTCCTTGAGCACCAGAATGCAGGAAACTGCGTATAAATTGCTTACACATTGGTATGCCACTCCGGTCAAGTTACATAAGTGGTTCCCCCAAACCTCGGATCTTTGCTGGCGATGTGGACAGGACAAAGGTACGGTCCTACACATCTGGTGGCAGTGTCCTCTTATCACACGATTCTGGGAAAAAGTGGTTACAATTATTCGCCATGTCACTGATACCTCGCTGAAGCTGGATGCGGCCGGTTGCCTCCTCCATGTTACCAACTTCTCACTCTCCAAATACAAGAAATCCCTGTCCAAACACATGCTTAATGCGGCTAAAACGCTCATACCATTATACTGGAAATCCACTAGGGTCCCCTCTGTTAAAGAGTGGCTTCATAGGATAGGGGACATATGTAACATGGAGGAGACAAGGGCCCAGTCCAATGATGATGCGGACGGATACCACAAAACCTGGGCCCCTTGGGTTGCTTTTAGATTTTCTGAAGAATATGAGAAACTTAACCTACCCAACCTGGGCTGAAAAATAACACCCCACCTCTGGGGAGGTATGTGAACAAACTGCCCATCAGGCAAAAACTTAGATGGAGAATCGAATTACAGATATAACTGAAATGTACCCCAATACTTAGGCTACCATATATGACTACCAACCCTCTATTTCTCTCTTCTCTGTCCCACACGTCTAACTACTTTCTTCCTTTCTCTCACCTTTCCTATACTCATCTATATATCTTGACATTATATGTCACCTGTTTCAATCTTACTCGCCACCATATGGCTGACATAGAAGGTAATCATAATGAGACCAACATGAAAACTAGACATGTGATCTGAGCATTGAATGATATAACGAAAAGACCTCTTTAGACCACTCACAGAAAATGTTGAATGTTAATTTGTTTTGAAACTTAATTGTTCCTGGTTTATTATTGACTGCCAACACAAAAAATGTACAGACAGGATTGTACCTGTCTCCAAGTTATGCAATCACCTGTACTGTAACTTACCTTCAATAAACCTTTTGAATGAAAAAAAAAAAAAAAAAAAAGAAGAGACAACCATATCAGAGCCAGACTACCGCCATCCCTTCAATTTGGTTCTTTTTAAAATGGCGCCATCATCGGCCACAAACCACATCTGCATTCCCCGGGCAGAGAAAATCTTTAGACGGAAATATTAGTGGGAAATAAACCTTTACTCACGTTTTTGGCCCCATCAGAGGATTCTCCAACTTGCTTCTGAATTTCTGCAATCCGGGTCAAAGGCACCAAAAATATAAAGGGAGTTGTGGATTTTCTCAGTAAATCCCGGAATCGGGATGGAGATGGTCTTCCATCAGAGAAGACATTATTGTCCACACAGAAGATAAGACGTGGGGAGGTGAAGGAATGGGATCCATCTCCGTCCTCTGGGCTTTACACAGCACTTTATATACGGTAGGTACATCCAGATAAGGAATTATCATTGGTCAATTCATCTCCACATTCTGCCATATATTATCCAATCACATGACAAATACATATACATTACCCCTTCACCCCCGGAAGGTTTTACCCCTTCATGGCCGGAACATTCTTTGCTATTCAGCACTGCGCTACTTTAACTAGTAATTGCTCGGTCATGTGACACTGTACACAAATTACATTTATATCTTTTTTTCCACACAAATCGAGCTTTCTTTTGGTGGTATTTAATCACCTCTGGATTTTTTTTTGTGCTATAAACGAAAAATACCAAACCATTTAAAAAAAAAAAAACTTTTTACTTTCTGTTCTAAAACATATTCAAAACAAATGATTTATAATTTGAGGCCAAAATGTATTCTGCTCCATGTCTTTGGTAAAAAAAATCCTAATAAGTGTATATTGATAGGTTTGTGTGAAAGTTACAATTTCTACAAATGATGGTATATATAATGGAATTTGTTTTATGTTTTATATTAGTAATGGTGATGATCAGCGACTTATAATGGGACTGTGATAGTGCGGTGTGCAATCTGACACTAGCTGACACTGTGTGGGAACTGACACTGACATCACCAGTGACAGTAAGGGCTCGTTCACACCATACGTGCCTGAAAACTGATGGGAAGATTTCACTTCCAGAGACATCAGTTGACATCAGTTTTCATGTCAGTGGAAATGTCAGCATTATGTCCGCCATTCTGTCCCCACCATCACTTCCAGGATTCTGTCCCCCTTATCACTGTCCACCATTCTGTCCCCACCATCACTTCCAGGATTCTGTCCCTCTTATCACTGTCCACCATTCTGTCCCCACCATCACTTCCAGCATTCTGTCCCCCTCATCACTGTCCACCATTCTGTCCCCACCATCACTGTCCACCATTCTGTCCCCACCATCACTTCCACCATTCTGTCCCCACCATCACTGTCCGCCACTCTGTCCCCACCTTCACTTCTGCCATTCCGTCCCCCTCATCACTGTCCACCAGTCTGTCCCCACCATCACTTCCAGCATTCTGTCCCCCTCATCACTGTCCACCACTCTGTCCCCACCATCACTTCTGCCATTCCGTCCCCCTCATCACTGTGTCCCCATCATCACTGTCCGCCATTCTGTCCCCACCTTTACTTCCAGCATTCTGTCCCGCTCATCGCTGTCCACCAGTCTGTCCCCACCATCACTTCCAGCATTCCGTCCCCCTCATCACTGTCCACCATTCTGTCCCCACCATCACTGTCCACCATTCTGTCCCCACCATCACTTCCAGCATTCTGTCCCCCTCATCACTGTCTGCCACTCTGTCCCCACCTTCACTTCTGCCATTCCGTCCCCCTCATCACTGTCCACCATTCTGTCCCCACCATCACTTCTGCCATTCCGTCCCCCTCATCACTGTCCGCCATTCTGTCCCCACCATCACTTCCAGGATTCTGTCCCCCTTATCACTGTCCACCATTCTGTCCCCACCATCACTTCCAGCATTCCGTCCCCCTTAACACTGTCCGCCACTCTGTCCCCACCATCACTGTCCACCATTCTGTCCCCACCATCACTTCCAGCATTCTGTCCCCCTCATCACTGTCCACCATTCTGTCCCCACCATCACTGTCCACCATTCTGTCCCCACCATCACTTCCAGCATTCTGTCCCCCTCATCACTGTCCGCCACTCTCTCCCCACCATCACTTCTGCCATTCCGTCCCCCTCATCACTGTCCACCATTCTGTCCCCACCATCACTGTCCACCATTCTGTCCCCACCATCACTGTCCACCATTCTGTCCCCCACCATCACTGTCCACCATTCTGTCCCCACCATCACTGTCCAGCATTCTGTCCCCCTCATCACTGTCCGCCACTCTGTCCCCACCTTCACTTCTGCCATTCCGTCCCCCTCATCACTGTCCACCATTCTGTCCCCACCATCACTTCCAGCATTCTGTCCCCCTCATCACTGTCCGCCACTCTGTCCCCACCATCACTTCCACCATTCTGTCCCCCTCATCACTGTCCACCACTCTGTCCCCACCATCACTGTCCACCATTCTGTCCCCACCATCCCTGTCCCCAGCATTCTGTCCCCTCATCACTGTCCCCATTCTGTCCCCACCATCACTGTCTGCCATTCGGTCCCCACCATCACTGTCCGCCATTCCGTCCCCACCATCACTGTCCGCCATTCTGTCCCCACCATTCTGTCCCACCATCACTGTCCACCAGTCTGTCCCCACCATCACTTCCACCATTCCCCCCCATCACTGTCCACCAGTCTGTCCCCACCATCACTTCTGCCATTCTGTCCCCACCATCACTGTCCACCATTCTGTCCCCATCATCACTTCTGCCATTCCGTCCCCACCATCACTGCCTGCCATTCTGTCCCCCACATCACTGTCCTCCATTCAGTGTCCCCCATCACTGTCCGCCATTCAGTCCCCACCATCACTGTCCGCCATTCTGTCCCCACCATCACTGTCCACCATTCTGTCCCCACCATCACTGTCCGCCATTCTGTCCACCATTCCGTCCCCACCATCACTGTCTGCCATTCTGTCCCCCTCATCACTGTCCACCACTCTGTCCCCACCATCACTTCTGCCATTCCGTCCCCCTCATCACTGTCCACCACTCTGTCCCCACCATCACTTCTGCAATTCCGTCCCCCTCATCACTGTCCACCATTCTGTCCCCACCATCACTTCCAGCATTCTGTCCCCCTCATCACTGTCCGCCACTCTCTCCCCACCATCACTTCTGCCATTCCGTCCCCCTCATCACTGTCCACCATTCTGTCCCCACCATCACTTCTGTCCCCCCCCCCACCCATCACTGTCCACCATTCTGTCCCCACCATCACTGTCCAGCATTCTGTCCCCCTCATCACTGTCCGCCACTCTGTCCCCACCTTCACTTCTGCCATTCCGTCCCCCTCATCACTGTCCACCACTCTGTCCCCACCATCACTGTCCCCCTCATCACTGTCCACCATTCTGTCCCCACCATCACTGACCACCATTCTGTCCCCACCATCACTTCCAGCATTCTGTCCCCACCATCACTGTCCACTGTCCGCCACTCTGTCCCCACCTTCACTTCTGCCATTCCGTCCCCCTCATCACTGTCCACCACTCTGTCCCCACCATCACTTCTGCCATTCCGTCCCCCTCATCACTGTCACCATTCTGTCCCCACCATCACTTCCAGCATTCTGTCCCCCTCATCACTGTCCGCCACTCTCTCCCCACCATCACTTCTGCCATTCCGTCCCCCTCATCACTGTCCACCATTCTGTCCCCACCATCACTGTCCACCAGTCTGTCCCCACCATCACTTCTGCCATTCCGTCCCCCTCATCACTGTCCACCATTCTGTCCCCACCATCACTTCCAGCATTCTGTCCCCCTCATCACTGTCCGCCACTCTGTCCCCATCACTGTCCGCCATTCTGCCATTCCGTCCCCCTCATCACTGTCCACCATTCTGTCCCCACCATCACTTCCAGCATTCTGTCCCCCTCATCACTGTCCGCCACTCTGTCCCCACCTTCACTTCTGCCATTCCTTCCCCCTCATCACTGTCCACCACTCTGTCCCCACCATCACTTCTGCCATTCCGTCCCCCTCATCACTGTCCCCCCATCACTGTCCATTTCTGTCCCCACCATCACTTCCAGCATTCTGTCCCCCTCATCACTGTCCACCACTCTGTCCCCACCATCACTTCTGCCATTCCGTCCCCCTCATCACTGTCCACCATTCTGTCCCCACCATCACTTCCTGCATTCTGTCCCCCTTATCACTGTCCACCATTCTGTCCCCACCATCACTTCCAGCATTCCGTCCCCCTTAACACTGTCCACCACTCTGTCCCCACCATCACTTCTGCCATTCCGTCCCCCTCATCACTGTCCACCATTCTGTCCCCACCATCACTTCCAGCATTCTGTCCCCCTCATCACTGTCCGCCACTCTGTCCCCACCTTCACTTCTGCCATTCCGTCCCCCTCATCACTGTCCACCACTCTGTCCCCACCATCACTTCTGCCATTCCGTCCCCCTCATCACTGTCCACCATTCTGTCCCCACCATCACTTCCAGCATTCTGTCCCCCTCATCACTGTCCGCCACTCTCTCCCCACCATCACTTCTGCCATTCCGTCCCCCTCATCACTGTCCACCATTCTGTCCCCACCATCACTGTCCACCATTCTGTCCCCACCATCACTGTCCGCCATTCTGTCCCCACCATCACTGTCCGCCATTCTGTCCCCACCATCACTGTCCAGTCATTCTGTCCCCCTCATCACTGTCCGCCATTCTGTCCCTCATCACTGTCCCCCCATCACACTGTCTGCCATTCCGTCCCCCCATCATCACTGTCCACCATTCTGTCCCCACCATCACTGTCCGCCATTCTGTCCCCACCATCACTGTCCGCCATTCTGTCCCCACCATCACTGTCTGCCACCCCCCCACCATCACTGTCCGCCATTCTGTCCCCACCATCACTGTCCGCATTCTGTCCCACTGTCACCCCACCATCACTGTCCCCATCACTGTCCATTCCATCACTGTCCGCCATTCTGTCCCCACCATCACTGTCTGTCCCCACATCACTCTCATGTCCCACCATCACTGTCCATCCCCCCATCACTGTCCACCATTCTGTCCCCCCATCACTGTCCACCATTCTGTCCCTGTCCGCCATTCTGTCCACATGTCCGCCATTCTGTCCCCATCACTGTCCGCATTCTGTCCCCACCACTCCCCCCATCACCACTGTCTGCCATTCTGTCCCCTCCATCACTGTCCACCATTCTGTCCCCACCATCACTTCCAGCATTCTGTCCCCCTCATCACTGTCCACCACTCTCTCCCCACCATCACTTCTGCCATTCCGTCCCCCTCATCACTGTCCACCATTCTGTCCCCACCATCACTGTCACCATTCTGTCCCACCATCACTGTCCGCCATTCTGTCCCCCTTATCACTGTCCACCATTCTGTCCCCCTCATCACTGTCCAGCATTCTGTCCCCACCATCACTGTCCACCATTCTGTCCCCATCATCACTGTCCACCAATCTGTCCCCACCATCACTGTGCCATTCCGTCCCCCTCATCACTGTCCACCATTCTGTCCCCACCATCACTTCCAGCATTCTGTCCCCCTCATCACTGTCCGCCACTCTGTCCCCACCTTCACTTCTGCCATTCCGTCCCCCTTCACTGTCCCCCAACCACTTCTGTCCCACCATCACAGTCTGTCCCCCCATCACTGTCCGCCACTCTGTCCCCACCATCACTTCTGCCATTCCGTCCCCCTCATCACTGTCCACCACTCTGTCCCCACCATCACTGTCTGCCATTCTGTCCCCCACATCACTGTCCACCATTCTGTCCCCACCATCACTTCCAGCATTCTGTCCCCCTCATCACTGTCCACCACTCTTCCCCACCATCACTCTCCCCCCCCCCATCACTGTCCACCATTCTGTCCCCACCATCACTTCCAGCATTCTGTCCCCCTCATCACTGTCCACCATTCTGTCCCCACCATCACTTCCAGCATTCCGTCCCCCTCATCACTGTCCACCACTCTGTCCCCACCATCACTTCTGCCATTCCGTCCCCCTCATCACTGTCCACCATTCTGTCCCCACCATCACTTCCAGCATTCTGTCCCCCTCATCACTGTCCGCCACTCTGTCCCCACCATCACTTCTGCCATTCTCTGTCCCCCCCCATCACTGTCCACCATTCTGTCCCCACCATCACTGTCCACCATTCCGTCCCCACCATCACTTCCAGCATTCTGTCCCCCTCATCACTGTCCACCATTCTGTCCCCACCTTCACTGTCTGCCATTCTGTCCCCCCATCACTGTCCACCACTGTCCACCATTCTGTCCCCCTCATCACTGTCCACCATTCTGTCCCCACCATCACTTCCAGCATTCTGTCCCCCTCATCACTGTCCGCCACTCTCTCCCCACCATCACTTCTGCCATTCCGTCCCCCTCATCACTGTCCACCATTCTGTCCCCACCATCACTGTCCACCATTCTGTCCCCACCATCACTTCCAGCATTCTGTCCCCCTCATCACTGTCCGCCACTCTGTCCCCACCTTCACTTCTGCCATTCCGTCCCCCTCATCACTGTCCACCACTCTGTCCCCACCATCACTTCTGCCATTCCGTCCCCCTCATCACTGTCCACCATTCTGTCCCCACCATCACTTCCAGCATTCTGTCTGTCCCCCTCATCACTGTCCGCCACTCTCTCCCCACCATCACTTCTGCCATTCCGTCCCCCCCATCCCTGTCCCCACCATCACTGTCCACCATTCTGTCCCCACCATCACTCTCCACCATTCTGTCCCCACCATCACTTCCAGCATTCTGTCCCCCTCATCACTGTCCGCCACTCTGTCCCCACCTTCACTTCTGCCATTCCTTGCCCCTCATCACTGTCCACCACTCTGTCCCCACCATCACTTCTGCCATTCCGTCCCCCTCATCACTGTCCACCATTCTGTCCCCACCATCACTTCCAGCATTCTGTCCCCCTCATCACTGTCCACCACTCTCTCCCCACCATCACTTCTGCCATTCTGTCCCCCTCATCACTGTCCACCATTCTGTCCCCCACCATCACTGTCCACCATTCTGTCCCCACCATCACTTCCAGCATTCTGTCCCCCTTATCACTGTCCACCATTCTGTCCCCACCATCACTTCCAGCATTCCGTCCCCCTTAACACTGTCCACCACTCTGTCCCCACCATCACTTCCAGCATTCCGTCCCGCTCATCGCTGTCCACCAGTCTGTCCCCACCATCACTTCTGCCATTCCGTCCCCCTCATCACTGTCCACCATTCTGTCCCCACCATCACTTCCAGCATTCTGTCCCCCTCATCACTGTCCGCCACTCTGTCCCCACCATCACTTCTGCCATTCCGTCCCCCTCATCACTGTCCACCACTCTGTCCCCACCATCACTTCTGCCATTCCGTCCCCCTCATCACTGTCCACCATTCTGTCCCCACCATCACTTCCAGCATTCTGTCCCCCTCATCACTGTCCCCTCATCACTGTCCGCCACTCTCTCCCCACCATCACTTCTGCCATTCCGTCCCCCTCATCACTGTCCACCATTCTGTCCCCACCATCACTGTCCACCATTCTGTCCCCACCATCACTTCCAGCATTCTGTCCCCCTCATCACTGTCCGCCACTCTGTCCCCACCTTCACTTCTGCCATTCTGTCCCCCTCATCACTGTCCACCACTCTGTCCCCACCATCACTTCTGCCATTCCGTCCCCCTCATCACTGTCCACCACACTGTCCCCACCATCACTTCCAGCATTCTGTCCCCCTCATCACTGTCCGCCACTCTCTCCCCACCATCACTTCTGCCATTCCGTCCCCCTCATCACTGTCCACCATTCTGTCCCCACCATCACTGTCCACCAGTCTGTCCCCACCATCACTTCTGCCATTCCGTCCCCCTCATCACTGTCCACCATTCTGTCCCCACCATCACTTCCAGCATTCTGTCCCCCTCATCACTGTCCACCACTCTGTCCCCACCTTCACTTCTGCCATTCCGTCCCCCTCATCACTGTCCACCATTCTGTCCCCACCATCACTTCCAGCATTCTGTCCCCCTCATCACTGTCCGCCACTCTGTCCCCACCATCACTTCTGCCATTCCGTCCCCCTCATCACTGTCCACCATTCTGTCCCCACCATCACTTCTGCCATTCCGTCCCCTTCATCACTGTCCACCAGTCTGTCCCCACCATCACTGTCTGCCATTCTGTCCCCCTCATCACTGTCCACCAGTCTGTCCCCACCATCACTTCTGCCATTCCATCCCCCTCATCACTGTCCACCAGTCTGTCCCCATCATCACTTCTGCCATTCCGTCCCCCACATTACTGTCCGCCATTCTGTCCCCCACATTACTGTCCGCCATTCTGTCCCCCACATTACTGTCCACCATTCTGTCCCCCACATTACTGTCCGCCATTCTGTCCCCCACATTACTGTCCACCATTCTGTCCCCCACATTACTGTCCACCATTCTGTCCCCCACATTACTGTCCACCATTCATTCCCCACCATCACTGTCCACTATTCCATCACCCTCATCACTGTCCACCTTTCTGTCCCCACCAGTGGCGGCCCATCCATAGAGGTCGCACGGGCACCGCCCCACCCATCCATGCATCCGGCCCCCTGATCTACATATCAGGGCACCATACTATGGATTCTAATGTTTTTTTTTTAAGCACCTGATTAGAGCCAGAGGCAAAAAAGGGTGGGCTTGGGGCAAAGAGCACTCCCCCCCCCCCCCCCGATTCCCACCCAGTTGTGTGACGATAGAGAATACATTTTGCTATTTTCACACTAAAGTTCCTCCTCGCCAATCAGGAGGCAGGTCGTGAGACATGTTTTCTGATTTCCCAAAGCATCAGCTAATCCTATTGGATGTCTAGGGCTTAGGAGGAACAGAGGGGAGACGCACGGCAGAGAAAGCCGCAGGAGGAGTGGACACCAGAGAGACTGCCTGCAACCTGGAAGAGGAGAGGACACCACAGCCTGCCAGCCCTAGATCAGGTAGGTGCCTGACAGCCAGTCTCACGGGAGGGGGGGTGGTGTCAGTGCTGCGCCGCCAGAGAAAAACCCACTGTAACTGAAGGTCCCACACTCCGTTTGAGTGCTTCTGTATGCACACTGCTTCCTCCAGTTTGTAACTTCAGATATCAGATATTGTAAGAACCAGCCGAGACTAGCTCAGTTACACAGCTTGAACATGCAATGTTTATTTGAACAAACTCACCCAAATATATACACCAGGAGGACATCGCTCTAGCAATGAAAACTGTAACCAGAAACAGAATTAAAGCGGTTCTGCACTCTGTAAAAAAATTTTTTTTTTTAGGACATAATATAAAGTATGCTTACCTTTATTAGGGGACTCACCTGTTCCATCTTCCATCTCGATCGCCGCCGGTTTTCGTCCGATGAAGTTCCTCATCTTCTTCTTTAGTGCTGGGGGCCATCTTGCCTGTGGGCATGTGAAACACCCACAGGAACTTTAGATGGCCCAGCATGCACCGCCGTTACTCGCGCGTGCGCAGTAACGGCACATCTGCCGACATCTCACGAGATTTCGGCAGATGCGGCCGAAATCTCGGGAGATTTCGGAAGATGTGGCCGAAATCTCGCGAGATTTCGGAAGATGCCCGCACTGACTCCTGGGATCAATGACACCAGATCCCAGGAGACAGTGCGGCGTGACGACGATCGACGCAGAGACCCCGCCCGCCGCCGCAGAGCGAGAAGACCGGAAGTCTTCAATTACAAGGTAAGTAAAAAAAAAAAAAAAAAAAAAACATTTCATTTAGTACTCTTTGCCTGATTTGGAAGGCAAAGAGATTTACTAAATGAAATGGGTGCAGAACCGCTTTAACATAGCTAATTAACTACTCACTTAAAGCAGCCAAGGGGACTCCATGCCCACCTGGCCACTGTTGTGCCCATACCAGCCTTATTAACTCAGCTGTCTACTCTGTAAGGTCCTCTGTTTCAGCCCCTCCGCATCAGCCCCTCTTTATCTCAATTGGACTTTGGCGGTCAATGGAAAATAACCCTGTCTGTCCGGACAGATAATCAGACACCATACACCGTATGAGGTTTGAAAAAAGATGCCTTTACTTCCGTTTCACAGAGCATATACAATACAAAAAGGGGGAAGAACGCAATTGAACAACCAATCACATTCAAGCATTTAAGCATTCTGTTATACAATTCAATATTGATCTGCAAGATTCATAATATTTCTTCCTTCAGACTCCACATCATATTTACTCTAAAAATGTCTCATGCAATATATGTGCTTGATAAGATTCTCGGTATGTTTTGATAATATAGCCTACTTGTTATGGGAAGCAGACCCGTTACTAGAAGCCATGAGAACTAAAACTTGTTATGGAAATGTGTGAGTGTGAGATAAACAGAATTTACAGTGAGTTTCTACAGAAAAACAGAAAAACATCTTTGTTACAATACTATTAAATCTTAAAGGGTAACTCTACACTTCCCACATTTCCTTACATACTCCTTGTGCGGTTTTTCCCCCAAAAACAGCATCCTCAATCCATACTGCGACCAGTACCTTTCCTGGAGGAAGGGGAGAACTTTTCCCTGGTGGTGCTGCTCACGGGCTAGCGCTTCCTTCCAGAGTTTGCAATGGATAGAATCATACTATCCCAGCAGGACCTGCTCTGATATTGGTCCTCTGTGCTGTATCTGCATCTCTCACAACCTCGTTCCGAATTCCTCTTCCATGGCGGCTGGTATCTGTCCTCTCCTCTCCTGCTATCCAGACCTTGAATCCAGGTGGAGGTTTGGATGTCCCAGACTGCCGGAAGCATCCCACTGCTGCCACCAATGTAACAAAACAAACCACACCCTGCTTAAGTGCTTCCGTCAGCACACTGTTTCCTCCAGTCTGGAACTTAAGATAGCAGATATTGTAAGAACCAGACTAGCTCAGTTACACAGCTTGAACATGGAATGTTTATTTGAACAAACTCACCCAAATATATATGTAGCCCCACCACTTTAGGTGGGTGCTATTAGTTAAAGACAGGTTAAATTGTCAGTGCCTTACTGTTCTTTAGTACAGGCCTGGAGGTTTGGTTTGGGATAGGGTGGAGTTGTAGGTTAGAGGGGGTGTGACCACCTGTTCATCACCCTGGAAAAACCCTCCCTTACTTCTCCAGAGAAGTATCTGGAAAGGAGGCGGGTCAGGGCCTGAAGGACAGGCAGTGTGTATGACCCTTGTCCAATTGTTAAGTTGTTTGGGCAGGGACGGGGTCCATACATATACACTGGGGTCACATGTTCCCTGGGAAAGATGGGACCAGCGTTCATCCAGAAAGGCAGCAAAATGTGACCTTAATGATCAGGACTGGAAGGCCTGGAAGTTCAGAGATTCCAGAGCTGGAAAGCCACGGAACTTCGCCGGAAGGCATGGAGGTTCAGAGACTCCAGAGCTGGAAGGTTTCACCAATCAAAAAGCAAGAAGTAGCTGCAAACCAACCTGAGTAAACCGGGGTCTCCTGGACCTTTCCTGAGCTGGCCTGGGAAAAATTGGCAGGATGTGAGCAGGCAGATGAGGCCTGGGATTTCCAGCATTTCAGAGTACCACATGCTTTTCAGAGGGGCATGCGCCAGTTCATTAAGGGAAAGGGTCTAATACTCATGCAGCTTAGTCAAGAGGCCACTTATATCTTCTTGCACCATTCAAGTAACCCCACTGCCAAATCAGGAATAAAGTTATCGTTTGAACTGTTTCTAACTTGTCTGTGCATTACTAAAGCGGGGGTGGAAGAAGCGGAGGTTAAACCAGCATGTACTGTAATGAACTAACTAGTAGCTCCCAAGGGAGTAGTGCGCTTCATATACACCAGCAGGACATCTCTCTGGCAATACAAACTGTAACCAGAAACAGAATTAACATAGCTAATTAACCACTTCAATACCAGGCACTTAGACACCTTCCCGCCCAAGCCAATTTTCAGCTTTCAGCGATGTCGCAATTTGAATGACAATTGCGCGGTCATGCTACACTGTACCCAAACAAATTTTTTATCATTTTGTTCCAACAAATAGAGCTTTCTTTTGGTGGTATTTGATCACCTCTGCGATTTTTATTTTTTGCGCAACAAACAAAAAAAGACCGAAAATTTTGCAAAAAAACAAGTTTTTCTTTGTCACTGTTAATTTTTTTTGTAAATAAGTGCGTTTTCTTCTTCAATGACGGGCACTGATAGGCGGCACTGATGGGCACTGATAGGTGGCACTGATGGGCACTGATAGGTGGCACTGGTATGCGGCACTGATGGGCACTCAGGTGGCACTGATGGGCACTCATAGGCGGCACTGACGGGTACTTATGGGTGGCACTGATGCACGCATATAGGTGGCACTGATAGGTGGCATGGATGGGCACTGATAGGTGGCATGCATGAACACTGATAGGTGGCATGCATGGGCACTGATAGGTGGGCATGGGTGGGCACGGATGGGCACTGATAGGTGGCACTGATGGACGCTGATGAGTGGCACTGATGACACTTATGGGTGGCATTGCTGGGCATCCCTTTTTTTAACTTTTTTTTAAATTAAATATGATGTGCCAATCAGTGCCCATCTGTGGGCACTGATTGGCATATTTTTTGAATTTTTTTTAACATGTGGATGGCCATGGGGGATGTACCTGGCCATCCACATGCTGGGGGCTTCCCTGGTGGTCTAGTGTGGGCATCTGAGGGGGGGCTGCGCTGATAAACAATCAGCGCATACCCCCCCTGTCAGGAGAGCCGCCGATCGGCTCTCCTCTACTCACGTCTGTCAGACGCGAGTGAGGAAAAGCCGATCAGCGGCTCTTCCTGTGTACATCGTGATCAGCCGTGATTGGACACGGCTGATCACGTGGTAAAGAGCCTCCGCCGGAGGCTCTTTACCGAGATCAGTGTAGCGGTGTGTCAGACTGACACACCGCTCCACCGATCGCCGCGATGCGCGCCCCCACTTGCGCGCGGGCGGCTGTTATCCTGAAGGACGTCATATGACGCCCAGTCAGGATAACGAAACCACTTCCCGGACGTCAATCTGCTATTGACCGGGCGGGAAGTGGTTAACTAGTCCCTTAAAGCAGCCGAGGTGACCCCATGCCCACCTGGCCATTGTTGTGATTAATCAGGATTTCACTACAGGTCAGACTTGTCACCAAGCTTCACACAGAAGATTATACATTATCATAAGTATAAACACAGGATACCTTTTCACAATAGCAGGAGCTCCAGTAGCAGACGGACCGTCTCCTACATTGTACAGAGGCCAATGTAATCAACTCTTTCAATTAACCACTTCCCGACCGGCGCACGATGATGTACGTCGGCAGAACGGCACGGACAGGCATAAGGGCGTACAGGTACGTCCCTTTGAATTTGCCGCCATGCCATTGAGTGTGCGCCGGCGGCGCACGCCAGTCGGGACCTCCGTGAGTCCGATCGCTTGTCCCGCGGACTCGATCGCCATGGGGATACCCACGATCATCTCATGGAGAGGAAGAACGGGGAGATGCTGAAGTAAACAAGCATCTCCCCGTTCTGCCTAGCAACAGTGATACTGATCTCTGCTCCCTGTGATTGGAGCAGAGATCAGTGATCTGTAAAACACAGCCACGTTCCCCACAGTTAGCAACACGCCCCTAGGACACACTTAACCCCTACACTGCCACCTCCTGGTTAACCCTTTCACTGCCAGTGTCATTTACACAGGAATCAGTGCATTTGTATAGCACTGATTGCTGTATAAATGACAATGGTCCCAAAAATGTCCAATGTGTCCGCCATAATGTCGCAGTCACAATAAAAATCGCTGATCACCGCCATTACTAGTAAAAAAAATATTAATAAAAATGCCATAAAACTATCCCCTATATTGTAAACCCTATAACTTTTGCGCAAACCAATCAATAATCGCTTATTGCGTTTTTTTTTTACCAAAATAATTGTGATTAATCAGGATTTCACTACAGGTCAGACTTGTCACCAAGCTTCACACAGAAGATTATACATTATCATAAGTATAAACACAGGATACCTTTTCACAATAGCAGGAGCTCCAGTAGCAGATGGACCGTCTCCTACATTGTACAGAGGCCAATGTAATCAACTCTTTCAATTAACCACTTCCCGACCGGCGCACGATGATGTACGTCGGCAGAACGGCACGGACAGGCATAAGGGCGTACAGGTACGTCCCTTTGAATTTGCCGCCATGCCATTGAGTGTGCGCCGGCGGCGCACGCCAGTCGGGACCTCCGTGAGTCCGATCGCTTGTCCCGTGGACTCGGTCGCCATGGGGATACCCACGATCATCTCATGGAGAAGAAGAACGGGGAGATGCTGAAGTAAACAAGCATCTCCCCGTTCTGCCTAGCAACAGTGACACTGATCTCTGCTCCCTGTGATTGGAGCAGAGATCAGTGATCTGTAAAACACAGCCACGTTCCCCACAGTTAGCAACACGCCCCTAGGACACACTTAACCCCTACACTGCCACCTCCTGGTTAACCCTTTCACTGCCAGTGTCATTTACACAGGAATCAGTGCATTTGTATAGCACTGATTGCTGTATAAATGACAATGGTCCCAAAAATGTCCAATGTGTCCGCCATAATGTCGCAGTCACAATAAAAATCGCTGATCACCGCCATTACTAGTAAAAAAAATATTAATAAAAATGCCATAAAACTATCCCCTATATTGTAAACCCTATAACTTTTGCGCAAACCAATCAATAATCGCTTATTGCGATTTTTTTTTTACCAAAAATATCTAGTAGAATACGTATCGGCCTAAACTGAGGAAAAAAAATGTTTTTTTTATATATTTTTTGGGGATATTTATTATAGCAAAAAGTAAAAAATAATGTGTTTTTTTCAAAATTGACGCTCTTTTT
>CM053028.1:571514184-571561684 GCA_028564925.1 Lithobates sylvaticus | reverse complement strand
CGGCGTCACCAGGGAAAAGTTCTCCCCTCCATCCAGGAAAGGTACTGGTCGCAGTATGGATTGCGGGTGCTGTTTTTGGGAGAGAAACCGCACAAGGAGCAGACAGCTGAATTAAGCAGGCTGATCTGGGCAGAGATGAAGCTGGATGAAAGTTACAGAGCCCTCCGGTGGCATGTATCCCAAGCATGCCCTTGGATAGCAGATGACAGCCCAACGGAAGGCTTAAGCTACGGCGGCCTGGGACTATTGTATGTGAAGCTGACAGGGGACTCTAACTTTGGGAGTGATTTGGAGTGGCGGTTGGATGAAATCATGGATTTCAGAAAAGGGCTACTGAACATCTCGGAAGTGCACTGGGCACTGGAAGATTTGGAGTTTCTGGCCGATCAGGAATGGGAGCTGGAAATTGCCTACAGACGGCTGCTAGACTCTGCTCAGCGCCAGGGCCGGGCTCCCTTTGCCTGGGACTATCAGGAAATACCAGTGGACAACTCTGGTCTGGCTGAAGAGTCGGCAATGTGGCAGAGTAACAGTGTGCTTTGCCAACCTGCCCCTACAGCTATGGATGCGGAGGTCTTATGGCGGATGCAGCAAGTGCTGACTGACCTTGATGATCCTGTTTCTGCATGGGATGATCTTGGATGGAGGAATGTGCCTGTCCAGCAGCATGCCAGGGAATCGGCAGTGGAAAATCTGGAAATTGCCACCCCAGAAACTGAAGTGCTGACAACCGGCCAGAGCTCTGCCAACCTCTGCTCAGCACTGATAGCATCTTCTGGGTTCCATGGACAGGAGATGGTGAATCTTTATCCCCAGACACCAGTTGCAGAGACTGGGGATTTGATAGACTTTTCTGCTGAGGAAAAACAGCCTGATGAGCCTCCATCAGAAGAGCTGGTATTAGGGCCAAACTTCATTGAGCTCTGCCCAGCACCAACAGCAGTATCTGTGGAGTTCCAGGAAGCCGGGGCAGTTGGCCCCTCTCTCCGGCGACAAGCTGATGTAGTGAAGCTGCTACTCCCAGCTGAATCACTGGCAACAGGGCAGAGCACCGCTGGCCTCTGCCTAGCACCTACAGTGTCTCTACAGCTTCAAGAAGCTGGGGCGATCGGTCACACTGTCCAGCAGCAGACGGCGCCCCAGAATGATGACACCAACCCAGCTAAAGTGCTGGCAACCGGACAGAGGGTCCAAGACCTCTGCCCCACACTTGTGGCAGTTCTGGAGGCCCAGGGTGAGGAGGTGGTGGTCACTCCCGAGCAGCAGCTCAGGACCCAAGGAGAGGATGCAATCTGCACTTCACAACGGCAGCTTGAGCTGATATCGGTGGATGGGACTTCAGTCCCCACCTGTATACCCCAGGGATGCTGGGCGGTCGGCCCAGATCCCCAACAGTATGATGGAGTGAGCCCAGTCACCCTGTCTTCTCTCCAGCGGCTGAAAAGACTCCAGGGAGAAGGGCCAGTCCAGGCCTCTCCCCAGCGGCGGATATGTTCTATGAGAGAGGCAGAGGTTGGCTGGGTGAGTGCTCTGTTTGAAACAATTTGTTTGGGGTACTGTGTGGGTACAGGCATTAGAGGACTGGAACTATGGACTAACTTCGGAGTCAACCCGTCTGGGGTCTCCTCCTGTGTTAGTCTCCTGCCGAAAGGGGAGAAATGTGACAGACCTAGCCAGGACACGGGCTTTTTGAGAGGACTAACTACGAGCCTCCTGCCCACCGATCATGGGCCCTGGATTTTAAGGGGCACAGGGTGAAGGAGAACATTCAATGCTGTATATATGTATATATATATATAATGTGTGTGTGTCTCATGCTGTTGGGACATACACTCTGATGCTAGATGTTAATTGAGTTAGTTGATCCCATTGTCCTCTGCACAATGCAGGAGACGCTCCGTCTGTTACTGGTGGTCTCCTGCTATTGTGATGAGATGTCTTGTGGTGGTAATTATGTTAATTTATAATCAACTGTGTTTAGCTCGGTGACCACAAGTCTGGCCTGTAGTGAAATCCTGAGTCACATCGGCTGCTTAAAGGAATTAGCTAATTAGTTTATGTTAAGTTGTTAAAAGTGTATTGTTAGAATAATATGAGCAGGAGGGGGGATCTCCTCTTCTACTGTATATAAATGTAATCTTTGTAATAAATCTTCAGTCCATGTTTGAGCAACTAAGCAAGTGTCGCCTCGTTTGGTGCTTGGGAGGGTAATGCAGAGTATTGGCAGGGTAATGCAGGGTAATGCAGAGTATTGGCAGGGTAATGCAGAGTATTGGCAGGGTAATGCAGAGTATTGGCAGGGTAATGCAGGGTAATCAGGGCCGATCCTAGGCAGGGTGCGCGGGGTGCTCCGCACCCAGGCGCTGCAGAGGTGGGGGCACCGAAGCTCCAGAGTGCTGCTCCCCTCCCTCCTCCTTGTCTGTGTCCAGAGGCGGAGGTGGAGCGCATCTAGCGGTTGCTGCGGTTCCCCATCCCGCCGGCAACTGACAAGTGCGCATACCGCTCCCGCTGTCCCCGGAATCCGTGTTGTCTGAGTACTGCTGTGGAGCCTAGTACCGGAACACGTCCCGGTACTAGACTCCACTAATCTTTCTGTCTGTTGCGCGTGAAGCAGTCTCCTGTCTGCCCTGCCCCCTCTGCGTGTCGGCTCTTCTCTTCTGGGTTGGCCGGAGCTGCTGCCAATCATCCAGTGCACTCCCAAAAATGCTGTTTGAGTGTCGCCCTCCTAGTAACCAAAGATGCCACGTATGCCCCGCCCCCTGCAACGTTCACGGTGCTTCTGCTGTGAGGGGGGGCTCTGATGGGGGAACACCTGCTGTGGGGGGGGGCTCTGAGGGGGGAACACCTGCTGTGGGGGGGGGCTCTGAGGGGGGAACACCTGCTGTGGGGGGGCTCTGATGGAGGACACCTGCTGTGGGGGGCTCTGATGGGGGACACCTGTTGGGGGGGGCTCTGATGGGGGACACCAGCTGGGGGGGCTCTGATGGGGGACACCTGCTGGAGGGGGGCTCTGATGAGGGACACCTGCTGGGGGGGCTCTGTTGGGGGACACCTGCTGTGGGGGAGCTCTGATGGGGGGGCTCTGTTGGGGGACACTTGCTGTGGGGGGAGCTCCGATGGGGGGGCTCTGTTGGGGGACACCTGCTGTGGGGGGAGCTCTGATGGGGGACACCTGCTGTGGGGGGAGCTCTGATGCGGGACACCTGCTGTGGGGGGCTCTGCTGGGGTAGCCCCGCTGGAGGGGGGCTCTGATGGGGGACACCGGCTGGGGGGGCTCTGATGGGGGACACCTGCTGTGGGGGGGCTCTGATTGGGGACACCTGCTGGAGGGGAGCTCTGATGGGGGACACCTTCTGGGGGGGCTCTGATGGGGGACACCTGCTTTGGGGGCTCTGTTGGGGGACACCTGCTGTGGGGGGGGGGGGCTCTGATGGGGGACACCTGCTGTGGGGGCTCTGATGGGGGACACCTGCTGTGAGGAGAGCGAAGCAGCCGGAGATTGGAGCGCCTGTGTCTGAGTGGAGAGAGAGCAGCTGCGGGCTCTTAGACCCCCCCCCTTCCCTCTACTCCTCGCACTGCTGTACTAGTGAGCGGCGCTTGCGAGGTCAGCTGCCCGCTATGTTTCTTCTCCCTCCTTCATATTGGCCAGGGAAGAAATACAATAAAAAGGGAGCAGAGAAGAGGATTGTGGGACATGTAGTCCCGAGGACTGGTGGCCCCATTGTGACCCGGAAACTGCTACCCACACAGCATGCTCAGCTGAATAAGAGAGAGGGGGGAGAGAGATAGAGAGAGAGAGCCAGGAGCCCGGGAAAGCTTTCGGGGAAGCGCACCCAGGACTCCAGGGAGAGGACAGTGCTGAGGGGACGCCATCAGAAAGAGAACCCTGTGCCACCAGAGGGAAAGCCGCACAGCCTGGCGCCATCCCTAGTGAAGAAAGAAATGGAATCATTGCCAGAATACAGATCTGAGCACTACCCAGCGGAGTCGCCACAGGCAACCCAGAGTGAGCTGACTCCTGATCAGAAGAACTGATGTTGCTGTACCGCCGGGTCTGGTGAGAGGGCTGGTAGGTCATTATCTACTGCCATCCTTAGGAACTGCAGTCTCTGACCATCTTCTGTAGTGTGTCTGCAGTCTCTGATCATCTCCTGTACTATGTCTGCAGTCTCTGATCATCCCCTGTATTATGTCTGCAGTCTTTGATCATCTCCTGTATTATGTCTGCAGTCTCTGATCATCTCCTGTATTATGTCTGCAGTCTCTGATCATCTCCTGTATTATGTCTGCAGTCTCTGACCATCTCCTGTACTATGTCTGCAGTCTCTGATCAACTCCTGTATTATGTCTGCAGTCTCTGACCATCTCCTGTACTATGTCTTCAGTCTCTGACCATCTCCTGTACTATGTCTTCAGTCTCTGACCATCTCCTGTACTATGTCTGCAGTCTCTGATCATCTCCTGTACTATGTCTTCAGTCTGACCATCTCCTGTACTATGTCTTCAGTCTCTGACCATCTCCTGTACTATGTCTGCAGTCTCTGATCATCTCCTGTATTATGTCTTCAGTCTCTGACCATCTCCTGTACTACTATGTCTGCAGTCTCTGACCATCTCGTGTACTATGTCTTCAGTCTCTGACCATCTCCTGTATTTTGTCTTCAGTCTCTGACCATCTCTTGTAGTATGTCTGCAATCTCTGACCATCTCCTGTACCATGTCTGCAGTATGTCTGGGGGCTCTTTCTAACAGACTCTCTAACAGAAGCCCTCTCTGTGTGCATTAGAGAGACCCCCCCTCCAGGTCCCATTAGTGTACTCATTTTCTTTATTGTTAAAAGATCATGGGAGGATCCCAGGGTAATGAAGACTTCTTAGGGGAGCATCTCTGTGTTTGAGTCGTAGCCATAGAAACATTTGTAAAGGGGAGGCGTTAGTAAGATGACCACGCCCATGTGGGGGCGCCAGAAATATTTCTGCACCCAGGCGTCTGTGACCCTAGGATCGGCCCTGAGGGTAATGCAGAGTATTGGCAGGGTAATGCAGGGTAATGCAGAGAATTGGCTGGGTAATACAGAGTATTGGCTGGGTAATGCAGAATTGGCTGGGTAATGCAGAGTATTGGCTGGGTAATGCAGAGTATAATGGCTGGGTAATGCAGGGTAATGCAGAGTATTGGCTGGGTAATGCAGAGTTTGTTTACAAGTGATCGCTCCGTCATTTGACGGAGCAATCACATTGTAAAAGCGGACAGGTGTACCAAGATGGCCGCCGCTCTGGAGCTAGGCTGAAGCCGCGGCCTTTCCTAAGGCCGAGGCTGCGGAGCGCTCCGCGGATCGCGGGGTGTGCTGATCTGAACTGGGTGACCTGTTCGGATCACAGTTCGGCGACGATCCGTTGCACCCCTACTGGCTTCCGTAGTCTTCCCGACTCTCAAGGCTGGCCAGCCTTTCCCAGTCCCTGGGCAAAGAATCCCCCTTACACGGGCTACAGTCTCTCACAGGGATGACCACTCTACAGACACAGGTCTGTCTTCACACAGCAGCAGCAGCAAGCTGCTCACACTCCACCATCCTCCACTCTCTACTCTCACCAGCCCCTCGTTATATTGTCTGTGTGCAGCTGGGCACACACCCTGCTTGCTATCCTCAAGACCTGGACACAGGGTTGGAGATCCCATCCCACCCATGACTCTCAGGGATCTCCAAACTACAGACCCCCATCCAGAACTAGCAAAACCTGGAGAAAACTGACAGAGCAGTTTTCTCCATTTAAACTCTACACTCTGTAGTCTTGCAGTCCGCAGGTATGCAAACTCTGTGTCTCTTTTACCTCCAATTTCATAGGGACAGAGCCTCGCTCTGCCACATATTCCCCCCCCCCCCCTGTTTCGATCCGGAGGGAGGAACACCAGCACCCATCATCATGGTTGGGACACCTCTGTGCTGGCTGCCAGCCACGTAGGCCCAACCCTTTTTCCGGGTGCGCTTCCAAGAACATCCCATCCTGGATCTTGACAGGTTCCTATATTTTCCTATACTCAGCATTCCTCTTCTTTTGGGGTCCCTGGGCTTATTCACTTTTCTTTGGGGAACTCTGCCTTCCTTGAGCCCTCCTTTCAACTTACAGATACCCCTTTTACCCTTCACCATCGGTATTTCAGGTTCAACCAAATCATTGTTTGCAGAACAAACCCTTAACAGATCACAGCTCTCAATATCAGTGCTTTCTAACTCAGTGTTAGAACCAGACCTAAGGAGGGACTACACACAGGCGAGGGACTACATCCCACGGGACCATAGAACAGCTCCACCTCACCTGTTGTCCAACACTCCATGGGTACCTGTTCCAACAAACTACCCTGACCCAAGCATAAACCATTTGTTTCAGGTGTACACATTACATTGTTACAGCAACCAATATTAGCACTTTCTCCCACAGTGTCTCCGGGCACTTTAACTTGTACCTCTGGGCCAGTGACAGAAATCATCTCCGTTACTGCTGAGTCTATTCTGGGCCATTCCTTCTCATGAGCCCTAGCGGGTGAGGCAGTATCTGTGCCCTCTACTGACCACTGCTCAGCCGCAGCTCGGACCACACCAGCAGAGATGTTTCTAGTCACTGCATCAGATGGAGAGACCTCTGATATCTCAAACAGTTCTTCTGTATGCCTTCCATACCAATCAATAACTGGAAGTACGCTCACAGGGAATATGGAGATCATGGGCCAAATGGTTAACCATTGGTGCCACCAATTCCTCTCTTGGTCAAGGTTTCCCAGCACAGCCTGTACCACCAGGCTCCACCCATTGGTGCTACGCAGCACCACCTGGTCCAACTGCGGTGGAGACACCCAAGTGTACAATAAGTGCGTTTTTACCAACTCTAGCATTTCCAGTAAGGTTTCTGTCATCTCTAAACATCCAATGTCTAAACACCAGACCTTTCTAGGGTCTTTTCCCATGTTCAAGACATGGAGGGGCTCATCCACTGCAGGTTGAGAGGGTGAGACATTTAAAGCGACCTCTACCTCCTTGGAGGTACCCATCATCACAGCCTGTTGCTCCCCTGGAGCGCTGTCAGACACATTTATCCCTTCTGCATCAGTGTCAGTGAGCCGCTGCAGGTCATTACAAGTCACACTATCACTTTGACACTCAACATTTAGCTGCATGGCTGTGGACAACACATCTGCGATGCCAGTGCCCTGAACTGTTTCTTCAGACTGGAGGGCAGCAACCTTTGCAGGGACCAAGGCGCCCTCAACCACCGGCCGCTCTGCGATCCCCCTGTCTGGCATAGCAGTTGTGTCCACACCCTTGTTACTTAAGCTAGCCTTACCCAGCATGGCTAGCAATTGTTTGGCCCAGCTGTCCCAGTCCATTGTGGTTCCCTCGTTGCATCACCTGCTGTAGAAGGCCACACAGAAACCTGGGATTCATTAGCTACATTCGTCACTGCTATACACATCATTTTGTGACACCACACTTTTACCAATGTTGCATTGGGGTGATGCTTCGTCACCTGAAGCTAGGTGCAGTACACCATTTTGACCACCTTTTTCTGGTGGCGCTACAGACACATCCAGCTTTGCACACTCAGATTTTGCAGGCTGAATTAACTGCTTGCACTGGGTTACAATTAGGGTTGTAGGGCTGCGCCCACACACTCTCACTGTGTGACTCAGTCATGACATTACAGGAAACACATTTTTCATCGTCATCATCACCAATAACATCACATTGGCCAACACTATTGTCGGCATGACCATCAATATTCTCATTACATGGAGACATAGCTACTGCTTTTGTGGGTTGTCTATGAGCCACCACAACCTATGAGTGACTCCTCACAGCGCCCGCTCTCTGTAAAGGAGCACTCTTACCTACTTGGGCAGTTCCATAGCTGACCTGGGAAACTCTCGGCTCCATCACTGTGGGCTTCTTGGAAATTTCTCTGGGCAACTCTGCAGCACCTGTCACTAGGGAACATGGCACAAAGACAGTTTTGGTCACCCCTAGTTTAACTTCTCCAGCACTCTGCTGGATTATAGCAGGCACATGAATAGTCCCCATGTCCTTTCCAGTCTTTAGCCCTGCGGCTAGCTGGGCTTTACGCTATGCCTCCCCACTGCTCCGGGTAGCACACTTCATCAAGTCCATTTCCTGCAGCTGGTGTAATAGCCTTCACTTGAGTGCGCTGTCTCACAGGTGTGGTGTCTCCACAGGCTGACTCCCCCATGTGGCCATGGAGTAACACTGCAGCCTTTCTGGACCCACTGACGCCCCCTGTAGGTAACACAAGATCCCTGTTGCTAGGGGTAACCACAGACTCGCACTCCAAATCTGGTTGGCTATACCTCATGCAAGATTCAGGCTGATGGGCTCTCCTTTCTGGGCTGACCACTTCCGGTGACACTTCTCCCATCCTGGAGCATTGCTGGCGGCCCATGATACGATGGAACTCTCCTCTAAGAAGGATTTCCTCTTTAAACTTGCGGTAGTCATCGTGGTCCCCATCCATCAAATGGTAACCCGCCCGGAACTCTATCTGTAATAAGGCTTGCAGCAATTTTGGCCACCGGTCCCTAGGCCATTTTCTCTTTACAGCAACTTTTTCAAATTTTACAAGGAAATCCCCAACCTCCTCTGTAGGCAGCATGGGTTGCATATAGTCAGAGGCCAAAATCTCAGCCCCTTGCACTGCACCCCACTCTTTGCGGTTCTGCTTGAACCATTCGTTCACTGTCTCACACATCCCTAGGCCTTCTGGTGTGGCCCTCCTAGGTGGAGGCATCGTCTCAGGCCATGCTGGGCTCACTTCTTGGCATCTTCTACATGACTGGCTCTCACTCGTTGCCATGGGATACTTCTGAGGACACAGCTGGTCACAATCATTAGTAGGTGAGTTCCAGAATTCATCAATTTCCTGTCCAGCTTGGTTATTCCACGAACATTCCTGTGACAAGGGGCAAAGGGCAACCGCATGTCCCCACTCACTACAACGCATGCAGCGCAGAGGCCTCCTTGCCTCATGATGTGGCACCTTTGGGCTCAGGCTGCCTCTTTCACTACCCCTTTAACTGGGGTTGACATGATCAATTTACCCCAGGTCACAGCTATGTCACACTCAGACAAATTCTCTGGTGTGGCTGGGGCATGTGGTGAAATACCCTCTAGCCACAATAGCCGCTTCCTGGCTTTAGCAAGGATTGCTTCCTTTTTCTGATTTGAACGCCCCATCCTTGCAGTCTTGCACACAGCAACTTGTAACAGTTCTCAGCAGAGGAAAAAAAAAAAAAAGATGTTTGATTCTTCTTTCACAGGTACACAACCTGCATGCAACACAGTCCATCAAATAAACTTTTACCTCCAATTTCATAGGGACAGAGCCTCGCTCTGCCACAATATATATATATATATATATATATATATATATATATATATATATATATATATATATATATATATATATATATATATATATATATATATATATATATATATATATATATATATACTCTGCATCAAGTGTAGATCATATCTACAGTGCATTCCGCACGTGGTGTACTGTTTCTAATACACTTCAGTCTCGTGTGTGTGTGTGTATATATATATATATATATATATATATATATATATATATATATATATATACATACACTACATCCAGTGTAGCCTATATCTACAGTGGTGTACTGTTTCTACTACACTTCTGGTGGTGTAAACAGTACACAATACAGTGCAGCCATAGTATAGTTGCTACTACTTTTCTGGTGGTGTACACAGCACACAATACAGTGCAGTGTGGTGTTGCAAAACAAAATATACATCATGTCCGGAAGGCCACCAAGGAGAGGCAGATGCTCACAGGCCACTAAAAGAGGACATGCAGGCTCTGTGTCTACAGTCAACAGTGCTGGTTGTGGTACATCCTCTGCAGGTGGCCGTGGGGCACGCTTGCCCTTTTTTTCTGCTGCTGCCCGTGTTATTGAGCCAGAACATGCAGAAGAGTTGGTGGAGTTGATAACAAAGTTGTCCTCATCCTCTGTCACCCAGGCTCAGAGTAGTTTGCCTTCCAATGCAGCTGCCAAAGCGGCCTATTCCACCGGCTCCTTGCCCACAGTCACTCCTTCTATAGCCCCACCATCATACATGGAGGAGTCCCCCAAACTATTCGACCACAGTGTCGGGTACATGCTGCTGGAGGATGCGCAGCGATTTGAAGGCTCGATGTTGGTTCCCAGGTTGAGAAATATATATATATATATATATCCCTATTATCACTGTCACTGTCACATATATTATCTCGTGTGTGTGTGTGTGTGTGTATATATATATATATATATATATATATATATATATATATATATATATATATATATATATATATATACTCTGCATCAAGTGTAGATCATATCTACAGTGCATTCCGTGGTGTACTGTTTCTAATACACTTCAGGCGGTGTATGAAAAAAAAAAAAAAAAAAAAAAAAAAATAATATATATATATATATATATATATATGTATGTACAGTCTCGTGTGTATGTGTGTGTATATATATATATATGTATATGTGTGTGTGTGTGTGTGTGTGTGTGGCACTAACCCCCAAAGGAGCTGCTTTTTTTTGATTTGGGCTTCCGTCACCTTCTTGGCCTCATGTGCGTCTAGGGGTTTCCCGAGGTAGATGGCCCAGAGAATTGCAGAAACTGACACTGGATCTGCTTTGGGATTTTTATTTGCAAAAAAGGGTAGACAAACACAGTCTTTTAGTGAAGGATAGAGGGTTTAGGTAGAAAGTTCAGGTACACTTGGAACTGCTCAAAACTGAAAGTCTCTCACTATAGAAATCCAGAGAGTAGCCACTCACAACTGGATTGTCACAGCTACCGGATAGACGTCCTCTCACTAGGCCTAGCAGCCGGTGAAGTGTTATATAAAGCAAAGTCTCTGCCACAGACTTGGTTATAGCACACTTGTGAATAAAGTCTCTGCCACAGACTTGTAGTAGAACACTTGTAGGATGAAGTCTCTGCCACAGACTTGTAGTAGAACACTTGTAGAATGAAGTCTCTGCCACAGACTTGTAGTAGAACACTTGTAGAATGAAGTCTCGGCCACAGACTTGTAGTAACTGAAGGATGTAGACAAATTTAGAGAGCCCTCATACGGAACCAGAATCTTACAGCGGGTCCGGCTATACTGTACGAGTGTAGATTCACTTAGTGTCTTTCAACTAAGCCTCCAGGCTCTTTCCGAGGAACCAGCCTTATGGGTCCACATATCTCGGGATTACTTGGTGATAGAAACTAATTTGGATATGTTGTAGTGCTAGTTCTAGTGTGTTTGCATACCAAATTTGGGGTTTCTAGCTACAAGTGGCCCCGAGATATGTGGCCCCAAAGTCGGGTCGAAAAATGTCATTCTCTGCTACAGAAAAGTGCTTGACATATCGCCCCTATCTTGGGGTCACTTGGTGCTAGGAACCCCACAACTTGTGGCAGATGACGTGGCAAGTGGACTATCCACAACTTGGTCACGTGGCCGGTCACGTGGAACTCGTGGTCGGTCACGTGGCACTCGTGGTCGGTCACGTGGCACTCGTGGCAGGTGTCTTGTTGGCACTTGTGGCAGTTGTTGTGGCAAGTGGACAATGACATACAGCATATGTACTTGCCTTGCGATCGACATCCGTGACAGCCATTTCACATCTTTTTTTTATGTGACAGATGTATACAAGTAAATAACCATCTTCCAAAATGTATAATTCAAATAGAAAAGATTAGAACAGAATAGAAAAAAATATATAATTTAATAGCAGATCTCCTGTAGACTATTAACAGCCATTTCACTTCTTTTATTTTTGCAGATCTTCTGCAGACTGTTAGAATCAATTTCATTTTTTTTTCAAAGTCGGGTCGCAAAATATTTTCAAATCCGCTTGAAATAGTATCAACATGATTTGAAATTATTTCAACTGCATTTGAAATTTTTTCAACTGCATTTGAAATTTTTTCAACTGCATTTGAAATTTTTTCAACTGCATTTGAAATTTTTTCAACTGCATTTGAAATTTTTTCAACTGCATTTGAAATTTTTTCAACTGCATTTGAAATTTTTTCAACTGCATTTGAAACTATTTCAACCGGATTCGAAAATATTTTGCGACCCGACTTTGGGTCCACATATCTCGGGGTTACTTGGTGATAGAAATTTGGAGAGGTTGTAGTGCTAGTTCTACTGTGTTTGCATACCAAATTTGGGGTTTCTAGCAATAAGTGGCCCCGAGATACGTGGCCCCAAAGTCGGGTCACAAAATGTCAAGCACTTTTCTGCAGCAGAGAATGACATTTTTCGACCCGACTTTGGGGCCACATATCTCGGGGCCACTTGTAGCTAGAAACCACAAATTTGGTATGCAAACACAGTAGAACTAGCACTACAACATATCCAAATTTGTGACCCTGAGATTTTCGAATTAGAAAATCAGTCGAAAACTAAATGAAATCCAAAAACGAATTTAACAAATTTAACGAATCTAACTAAACGAAATTAATTAATTAACGAATTAAAACGAAACGAAACGAATTTTTTCCTTTTGCACATGTCTAATATATATATATATTATATATATATATATATATTTTTTTTTTTTTTCATACACGACCTGAAGTGTATTAGAAACAGTACACCACGGAATGCACTATAGATATAGGCTACACTGGATGTAGAGTATATATATATATATATATATATATATATATATATATACACACACACATGAAACGGTATATATATATATATATATTTTATTTTTTCATACACCACCTGAAGTGTATTAGAAACAGTACACCACGGAATGCACTGTAGATATGATCTACACTTGATGCAGAGTATATATATATATATATATATATATATATATATATATATATATATATATATAAGCAACTGCACTGCCACTAACTGAATAACCTGCCTGCTTAATCTAAATCACGCTATCTCTCCGTCCACGCCAACAACACTACACAGGGCAACCGTGTAGGCAGCCTTATATAGTGTGGGGCGTGGACTTTGTCCTCTGAGCCATGATTGCCCAAAGTCCTCTGGAAAAGGGGTTCCAGAGGCCGTGGGAGGGGCCAATATCCTCAAGATGTGAGGGAGGAGGAATGGAGGCCATGGTATCCCATGGCACCTCCCCCACCACATCAGGATACAAGAAGAGGAGAACCAGAGGATGCCGAGGGGGGAAACGGGAAAAGAAAAAGAGAGATTTAGAAGCAGGTATTTTTAATTTGAGCGACGCTGTATTCTCGGAGGATGAGAATAAACTCTTACAACTAGGGCTCAAGTTTGCAGTTGATAAAGATTTTAATAAATTCAATGTTTTTATTGATTTTCAGAAATTTATCAGAAAGATTAATATTAAAAAGTTTTATGCCAAAAATAAACTGGCAACCAATCAATTAGTTGAGGAATTTGTCCATACTAGTTTAAGGAACAATTCTATGTTCAATCCCAAAGTGACTAATAATCACTTTGTGAAGGTTTTTAAATCAGTTGTTGAACAGGATTTGAGTAAGCTAAAGGTTTGCCCCAGTAGGAGGAAAACAGATGTGGAAAGAGGTTTAGAGTTATTAGAGAAAAATAAAAATATTGTTATCAGGCAAGCTGATAAAGGGGATCAAAAGTGATTAGAGATGCACCTAGGGTACCTGTGATTTATCAGGTGCCCAAGGTTCATAAAGACCCCTGTAACCCCCGGGGAGACCCATAGTAAGTGGGGTAGATTCTTTTTTTTCCAGACTGGGTGAATATCTTGATCATTTTTGCACCCATTGTTCCAAAAGTGTCCAGCATATCTTAAGGATAGTAAAGATCTGATATCGCTAATTGAACCCTTGATGGTGGATGACAATTGCATTCTTGCGAGTGTGGATGTCAATTCACTATATACTAATATACAGCAGTGCCATGCACTACAAGCAGCAATGTGGACTTTGGAAGACACTGAGAAGTCCAAACAGAAAGATTTTTTGCTAGAATCATTGGAACTTGCAATGAGCCATCATTTCTTCTGGCACGAGAAGAAATATTACAGACAAAAAAGGGGAGCAGCCATGGGGGCAAAATATGCCCCTTCAGTGGCCAACCTTTTTATGAACTGGTGGGAGTCTCAAGCAATCTATGGTCAGAATATACCACATCTCTGCTTTTATAAGCGGTATATAGATGACATATTCATCATTTGGGCAGGATCAAAAAAATCTTTTTGTGATTTTTTGAGTCTAATTGGCACCAACCCATATGGGATCTCTTTCTCTGAAGTCTTTAGCCAGGAATTAGTTAACTTTCTCGATTTGGTCATCTTTTAGGAGGGTAGGAGGTTATTTACTTGCACTCTCTTTAAAGAGGTAGATCGAAATGGTTACATACCACTTGGCAGTTGCCACCATCCAAGATGGCTAAGATGGGTACCAAAGAGAAAACTATTAAGGGTTAGAAGAAATTGCAAGAGAATGGAGGACTATGATATTCAATCACAAGTCATATGTGATAGGTTCAGTGAGAAAGGATATAACACTAATGAGTTGAATAATACCAAAATAGCCATATGGAGCATCGATAGGGAATCTCTTTTGGAAACGAAACATAGAGAGAAAAGGGAATATGGAGTTGCCTTTTTAACAGGTTTTACCAGACAACACAAACAATTTGAAAAAAAAATCATTAAAGCACACTGGCCTTTGTGGCTTAAGGATAGAGATCTTGCTATGGTCCTACCTACCTTGCCACAGTTTATTTATACTAAACCTCCCACTCTCAGATTGAGGCTGGCACATAATGTTGTAAATCCACCTAAGAAACTTTGTACTTTTTTGGATCAGACAGGCTTTTTTAGCTGTGGAAAATGTGTTGTTTGTCGTACTTTTCGACATAGAATTAGGAAAACAACACATTTTATGTCCTTATCTCAAGGTAAAACCTATGAAATAAATAAATTCATCACCTGTGGAACTACCCACATAACGTATCTTTTAGCCTGCCCTTGAGGGCTTCAATACGTGGGTAGAACCACTAGAAAATTAGGTATTAGATTGAGAGATCACGTGAATAGAATCAAAAAAGGTTTTAAGCACCATAGTCTTTCCAATCATTTTAGACTTTTCCACAACCGTGATTCCAGGGGTTTGAAGTTCTGTGGTATTGACAGAGTTGAACCACACTGGAGGGGTTCAAACCTCAAAAAAGCTATAGTGCAGAACGAAACCCAGTGGATACATAGGTTGGGGACCCTCAGTCCACATGGCCTCAACATTGAACTTGATTTGAATTGTTTCTTATCCAATTGGTGATTATTTAAATTTTTTTATTTTACTTTATTTTTATTTCATTTTCAATTTTATTTTATTTTATTATTTTTTTATATCTATTTTTATATTTTATTTTTTATTTTTTACTTTTTACCTTTTATTTATTATTTATTTTATTTTATTTAATTTTATTTATTTATTTATTTTTTTTTTCATTTATTGTTCTTCTTGTATATTTTTTTTTATTTTCATTTTTTTATTTTTATTTTATTTTTAATTTTAATTTAATTTTTATTTTCATTCTATTTAATTTATTTTAGGAGCCTCCTTTTAGGGTGGGTCCCTGAGTTCCCTTTTAGGGTGGGTCCCTGAGCCTCCTTTTAGGGTGGGTCTCTGAGGCTCCTTTTAGGGTGGGTCCCTGAGCCTCATTTTAGGGTGGGTCCCTGAGCCTCCTTTTATCGTGTGTCCCTGAGCCTTTTTTCTTATGGCATCCCACCTGCTCCTTAAATACCCTCTCAAACAATAAGATGTGTTCTCTCCTTATTGGCAGGCAAAACGTAATAATTACCTTTCCCAGGAGTCTAATGATTTTAAGGTAATAGCACCTTCAACCACCAGGTGTCTCACATGTGATTGGTGTTTATGTCTTTAAGTAATATATTCTATTTTTATAATGTGTATTAGTTTTTATCTTAGTGAAAAGAATATATAGTCAGTATTCAGGGATCCTAGTAACCAACATACTATAAAATACGCTTAGCATAATTTTGATTAAGCACTTACATAAACTGGTTATATATATATGTATATAAATGTATATGTATTAAATCTAGTCTATTTAGAAAGGACACAGGTTATATAGATCAATCAATATCACATACAATTAATTACATGGATAACTGGATAATTTTGGTATATACGATTAATATTTGTTTTATCTAGACATAGGTTGAATTCTTATACAGTTATAATCACGATTATGTTTTTCATAATAATAACTTGTTCCTTAAAACACTTCTACTTATAAAATCACCATTTCATATATATTTTCTTTAGAACAAATTTCATCAAATCATCAGATACTAAAATTATAATATCTCTTTTGTGACCTACAAATATCAAAGAAAATCTAAATGACTTATAATCATAATCATGGGTACTTTTAGAACATTTCTGACTGCACATATTTCAAATCTTTTCCTTCCTGTTATGCCTCGTACACACGATCGGAATTCTTGTCGGAAAAAACTCTGACGGTTTTTCCGACGGAATTCCGACAGAATTCCGCTCAAGCTGTTTTGCCTACACACGATCACACCAAATTCCGACCGCCAAGAACGCGGTGACGTCCACCGCGTACGACGAGACCATAAAAGGAAAGTTCAGCACCATGTCCGGCACCCGTTGGGCTCCTTCTGCTGATCTCGTGTTTATCGCGTGTTAGTAGGAGTTTCGCTATAGACGATTCGTGTCTTTTCAGACTTGTGCTTCAGATCGTTCCTGCTCTACAGTTTGTGCTTGTCGGTGCGTATTTGCTTATCAGTGCGTGTAGTCAGTTTGCATTTGTTTGTCTTTGCGGCCTATATATTTATATATAGTACGCTTTGATTTTCAGTGCTTATTGTCCACTCGTTGCCTGATTTGCATTTCGTTCTTTCAGGCCTTGCTGTTTATCAGTGCTTTCTTTAGTCCGTTCTGACCAGCCGACCGTTTTAGAAGCGATGTTGCGTGCACGTACTCGTCGTAGAGTTCGTGCTGTGCGGGGGCTTGGTGTTGGGGTTCTTACTTTGACACAAGCCCAGTCCATGAACAGGGCGAGGAGGAGTTCATGGACCAAGAATTGGTTGCTCCAGCGTGACCAATTCTCGCACATGCCTCTGCTTCGTGAGATCCAGGAGAATAATCCTGATGATTTCAGGAATTATCTCAGGATGACGGACCCCATTTTTCACCGTCTGTTGGCTTTGCTGTCCCCTCATATTACCAGGCAGGATACCTGCATGCGGCAAGCCATCACTGCGGAGCAGAGGTTAGTTGCCACGTTGAGATACTTGGCGACAGGGAGAAGCCTTCAGGACCTCAAGTTCTCGACAGGCATCTCCCCCCAGGCTCTGGGGATCATCATTCCAGAGACCTGTTCTGCCATCATACAGGTCCTGCAGAAGGACTATATGAGGGTAAGTTGTATTCTTTAACATCACATTCTATGTATTTACTGTTTTCTAATGTATTGTATTTCTTACCTCGTTCCCTAATTACCAGGATTTCAATATGCTGTAATATGCTGTAATATGCTGTGCCCCTTTGTCCTCATGCATGTTGGATTTTTGTATGTTCCTTTTTTGTCCTTCATGCATATTTGCCTTCACTAACCCCCCCAGCATGCTATCTGGGGCCCATATATTCCTATAGTCTAGTCACTTAACAATGTATTTTGTCAGCTCCATTGTAATGCTTTACTCTAAACACCCCCTAAAATTTGTACAAATGTTATAGTTGTCCTTAAATTCATTCAGAGTGCCTGAGGCTTTGTTTTGTGGTGCCCAAAATATTTTGGAACCCTCCCTCCCCCCAACTGCTCAGTCAGCTGATACCTATCCTCTATCTGCTGACTTTGCCAAACCCAATACACACTATACCTACCTCTTTAGTGGTCATATTTATGGATGAATTTTTCAAAGCATGTAGTGCAAGGGCCTGCCTCAATACTTTCAAATGCTACTGTTTTAATTTTTCTTCTCCTATTATTATTATTGTGATAGGTAATAGCAGAATCCAAAAATGTGCTTCCATTTTCCTTTTTTTTTTAGCCACTTCTTCTTACCTGTCCAGTGGGCTGCCAATAGTGTAATTAAGGAGGGGCTAGCCAAACTATCACACATTACTTTGTTACTCCATTACGTAGTGGAGAGGGTGGTTACCTGTCCAAAACATACCTCCTCCCTAAAATATTTACAAGAGGCCATCAGAGGGGGGAGGAATCTGATAAGTGGACCTTATATTTTTAGCCTTTAAATACTACAAGAAATGTTATACTGATGTTTGCCAACAATGTTTGTGTAGAATCTGCTTGTAATGTTTATTATCAAATGTACTAATTATATTTTTCTTGTTTGACTTCACAGTTTCCTTCCACGCCACAGGAATTTGCAGACTGTGGCCTCCCAGTTTGCCCAGCGGTGGGATTTTCCTAACTGCGGAGGGGCAATCGATGGGAAGCACGTCCACATCGTCCCACCACCCCATTCGTGGTCATACTATTTTAATTATAAGGGGTTCAATAGTATTGCGTTGATGGCGGTGGTGTCGGCGACCTATGAGTTTATATATGTGGACGTGGGAGGAATGGCCGGATGTCGGATGGAGGAGTCTTTTGCCGGACCGAGTTCTACTGATGTCTCGAGAGTGGTGGCTTGGGATTGCCACCCCCGGAGGAGAATGTCGAGGGACTCCCATTTGTGTTCGTCGCAGATGAGGCTTTTGGTTTGGCAAACCATCTGATGAGACCATTCCCCCAGAGGACCCTCACCCCGGAGAAGAGGGTATTTAATTACTGGCTGGCCAGAGCCAGAAGAGTCGTGGAGAATGCATTTGGTATTCTGGCCAGCCGGTTTTGCCTGTTCCAAATGGCCATTAATATGGCGGAATACAAACTTAACACCATTGTGGTATCGTGTTGCATCTTGCATAACTTTTTAAAAAGGACCAACTCCAATTATGTGGTTACACTTGGGCCTGACGCTGGACTGCAATCCCTGACGTCCCTGGAAGCGGCCCGTCCTGGCTTGCCCCCCCAAAGCGCCCGTGAAGTGCACGAAAATTATTCTGAATATTTTTCGGGGAGGGGGGCCATTGCTTTGCCAGCACTTTTGTAATAAATTTTACCTTTATTTATCTTTAAAAATCTTGCTTTGGATTTCCTGCTTGTGTTTCTTTTTTGGGTCTCCTATAGTGCACTTGTAGTGCCAAGTGGTTTGTACATTATTATCTAAACACCCATTGTCACTGTAAACACCAATTTCAACACAAAAAAATGGTATTGATCATTGAAAGAAGAAGCCACACATTGTTGAGCAAAAAATACTTTTTTTATTTCGTACACATTCACATGTGATTTTTTTTTTTTTTTTTACAAAAATAACAAGTTTTGCATTTTCACCACTAAAAAATTGTGGTTACGTTACATAAACAGCCATGTTTCCAAACATAACATACACAACTCTCGAGCATTAACAAAGTTCAACGTAGAAAAACTTTTTAAGCCAAGATCACACATTACATTGTCCAAAATGTGTGGATCTTGCCTTCATCAGATGGGATGCAGTCACCCCTGTAAAAGCCTAATTTGGAAGATGCACACAAATTGTGAGGCAAACTGGGGATTGACATCCTGATTCCATGCCTAATGTCAACATGTGCTATCTCCCATCATGGGGGATCAATGTATGTGTTTTGGGGGTGCAACCCCTTCCTCTCACCGACTTGAGTTTTGAGGAAGGGGTTGCAGGCACAAAACGCGCACATTGATACCCCCTGATGGCAGATAGCACATGTTGACATACTGTGTGCATCTTCAAAATTAGGCTTTTTAAAATGTTGTACAATTTAAAAATAAAAAAACAAAATAGTGGCAATTTTTGAGAAAATTATATTCTTCCAAGGACATCAATCATGTTTTTAAGTTTAACTTCAATATCCCTAGTTTTTTTGCGAATCATTTCTAAATCCTGACTACACCACATGATGTCCTGGATTAGCCTTTGGGCACTGTCACTGCTGAAATGATCTGACTGTGACTGTTCTAACACAACCTGTACTTCACCTAAAAATAAAAAAAACATGCCATCTATTATAAATAGGCAGGCATACATGTCTGATTACCTGAATCTGGGGTGTCAGACACTCACCTGTTGTGGACTCAATCTCGACCACTTCTCCTTCCTCCACATCCTCATATTCTGGTGGTGACCTCGGTTCCCTTTCTTCAGGAGGTGGCCGGTCCCTGGTGACATGATATTTCCAGATTCTTTGTTCCCCTATGAGAATAAAACAAAAGGTATTCTTAGCACACAGATATTTGAGCCAACAACAATGAATGATAAACATTGCTTGGAAGGGGGGGACAATTGTCTGTTTGGGCAGAATTCCAAGCTGAACAACATGATTTATTCCCTTAATTCCTCAGGCTGGAATACTTACCTTTTTTGGATAAGTTTCCCACCTGGAGACACCCCAAGTATCCACTGGAGTACCTGTGTTTGAGACCCTAAAATGTTTGTTCTGGTGTCCCACACTAGTGCACCTGAGTCCAGATGTGTAAACAGCTGCAGAGTGTCCTCTACATACATTACACTGAATGAAGATTGATATTCCTTCTAGGTTCAAACACATCTAGACAACAATGTCCTAAAAACTCTTTTGGATTAACTAAAAAAATTGAAGCAACAAATGTCCAGAAGTCCCTGAGGTCCGGAGCAGCAGCAGATAAGGTGTATGTACCCAGTCTGTGGTACTACAGCAGGATGCGGTTTATAGATGACCAGATTGAGGGCAGGGAATCCCTTTCCACTCTTCCGGCACCCCTTTCCTCCAGCCTTCCAACCAGCCTTCCATCCAGCCTTCCCTCAACCCAAGCTGAGGCATCTGTGGACCAACCTGGGCCTTCCATACAGGAAGAGATTGAGGAGCCCAGATGGAGCCAGGTTTTTTATACATAATTTTTCAGTGAAAAAAAAAAGATTGTTGGTAAGTAGATGTTATTATTGCTAATAAATGAATGAAGTAACAAAAAGTGTTTAACATATTAATAGACAGAAGTGGCCAAAAAAGATTAGGACAAGAAGGAAAAATGCTGGGCTCGCAATGATAGTCTTTTCTATTTCTTTAACATTAAATTTGCAACAGTCATGAGCTGAAAATTGTGTGTGTTTGATGAACAAAAAACTAAAACTATGTCCCTTTTTCATACACAGGATGACCTCAGCCAGGACGAGGCTCTGACTAGTGGCACACAGGAGGAGGCAGGGGGAATTGTCAGCCAGGAGGTGGCAGGGCCCAGTAACACCCAATCCCAGGTGCCTCCCCTCATCCTTCCCTACAAAAGACCCAGGAAGGGCACAAAAACAGAGGAGGCAGCACTGGCCCTCATCAAGGAGGCTAATGACGCCCTCAGATCCCCCCTCGATGCTACAGAGGCCTATGGCATCTACATAGCCTCAAATTTACAACAAATGGAGGAGGGCCAATGGCGGAAATGTGAAAAAAAATATTTTTAATACAATTCACAAGGGGTTGAATCTGTGAAGACAAACACCTGTGTTCTCTCCCCATCCTCCTCCTCCTCCTCCTCCTGCCACGAGTCCACCTCCAGAGCCACAGCCTCCAGGGAAGGCTGCAGGGAAGGCTGCACAGAAGACCAGGAAGTGATCCCCTGCCCTCAGTCTGGTCTCAAAGAACCCACAGCGTGTTGTAGTACCACAGCCTGGGTACATATACCATCTGCTGCTGCTCCTGTTCTCTGGGATTCCTGGACCACATTGGACTTCTCAAGCTACCCATTTTTTATGATGTCTGCCTTGGGGGCCAAAGGCTGCACAAATTCAAGCAATTTCTCCTGCGCTGCCTTTATCTTTATTTTGTTATTATGATGTTAAATAAATTTAGTTTTTGGTTTCAGAAAATACTTGCCTATATGTTTTTCTACAAATAGCAAATCAATTTATTATGGGTGAGTAGGCAGGTACATTTCAAAAATACAATGTCAAAATTAACAAGGGACACCAACAACAAACAGGTTTCCAAATAATACATAATAATGGTGTTGTGGAAACATAACATAAAAAATAAAAAGGAGAGCACGAGAAAATAATACAATAATACAAATATTCTTATTAAAGAAAAAAAAGCACTTAAAAAATTATATATATATTTTATGCAGATCTGGCTTAAATTCTAATATAAATATTATTCAGGAGAGACCTAGAAAAATTAAAGAAATACGTTGGTGAAAACTCTGTGTGAATATGAGCAGCAAAACAACTTCATTCTTCTAGCATTATAAAGAAGAGAATAAGCGGCATTGAACAATTAAAAAAATTGCAGTGTGAAGAATCTGCTAGCTCCATTACGAACGCTAGTTTTACCAGACCGAGCAGTTCCGTCTCGTACTGGATTCTGAGCATGCATGATTTTTGGCGTGTCGGAATTGCCTACACACGATCGGAAAATCCGATAGAAAGGTTTTCCGTCGGAAAAATTGAGAACAGGTTCTCAATCCAAAGTCCGTCGGAAATTCCGACAGAAAAAGACCGTTGGGCATACACACGGTCGGAAAATCCAATGAAAAGCTGCCATCGGACTGTTTCCATCAGAAATTCCGACTGTGTGTACGCCGCATTACAGGCGCAAATGTTTTGTAAATACGAAAACGGCCGTTGCGCATCGCCGTGCGCCACAACTCATGGCGCAAACCGTTCGTAAATCAGCCCCATTGTGATTCCAGATCTTCTAGATCACATAGAAGGAGGACTCATCAATGATTTCATACATTTGTTTGGAAGGATAGAAGACTCCTCAGAAGGAAGTATGTAGGATGATGGGAAAGTCTCCTGACTGGTGAGATCATCCAAACATAATGATGACATCCATGAACTGGAGCTCGTTGGGGTGATAAAGCCAATCTGTAAACACTGTGTAGACGTTATCCAAGAACTCAGCACACTCCAGGTGTGGAGAAAGTCTCCAGGTGGATTTAGCCTGTCATTTATCATAGGTAGAATTATCTCTTCAGGGATGCCTAATACACCTCCAACTCTTGGATTAGCTCACACCCCACAGTTATAACCTTTTGTGCCATTTGCCCCACCCCATTAGATTGTAAGCTCTTAGGAGCAAAGCCCACTTAACCCTCTTGTATTGTAACTGTACTGTCTCCCTTTAGATTGTAAATGTCAGGAACGGTGCTATTACCTGGATCGCCTGCTGGTGTCACTGTTTCCTTTGGCATCAAAGGGTGCAGTTCTGGTGGCCACCAGCAGGGGTCTCCCAGCCGATGGACATTGTCAGGAATGGTGTTATTACCTGGATCGCCTGGTGGTGTCACTACTTCCTTCGACATCAAAGGGTGCAGTTCTGGTGGCCACCAGCGGGGGTCTCCCAGCAGATGGACATGCCAGTAATCAAGCTGCACCTGTTGTGGATCTGCTGAGTATATAAGCCTGTCCTTCACTGAGGCTCAGTGCTTCAGTATTCTTTCCTGTAGCCTTGTCTCTGCCTGTTCTGAAACCTGGTCCCTGATCCGCTTCCTGCCCTGTCCTGTCCTGTCCTGGATGTTGTCCCCCTTACCTGGTCCCTGAGACCCGTCCCCTGATTCCTGCCTTGACTTTCCCTTGCTTCCTGTTTCCCCCTTGGTCTCTTCTCCCAGCCTTGTATATATATATATATGTTCCTTTCTCTTGAGTGTATTGTTAGTTAATTAGTTAGTTAGATTAGGGCTTTGGGGTTTGCTGTGTTATTTGCGTTCTTGCTTGTTTGTGGTTGCTGTGTTCACGTGTGTCTTTATTATTTAATAAATATATATTTTATCACTACCTTTTAGAGCCTGATTCCTTCTGTGCAGCCCATTGATCTGTTCACTTGTGTTGGATGCCTGTGTTTAGGCTCCTTTCATGACAGAATACTGAAGCCATACAAACAGATCGGCTGCACTTGGGAATTGGGTCTGGACACTTGCTAATGCCAGGAAAAATGCATCTGGAAGATATTTTGTACCTCTCGCTCCTAGCAACAGATGACAGAGTTTTTTGCTATCAGACTTTGGGTGGCTATACTAGGGAGCAACTACTGGAGTGCATCCGTATAGCCCATGTTTTCGTTGATCAGGGCAGTTTTCTTTTTGAGGACGTGCAGCCTCTGATCCAGATTTGTACCGAGCTGGCCCTGCCCTGTATTCCTGAGGGCCATGATGATTTCACTCCCCCTTTTGATATGATCAGGTTGAATCCCTAGTATGGCTTTTTGAAGATGATCCTGATGACTTTTGTGAGCACTACGCTGGCTGTTCCCCACAGGTGATTTCTGAATGCATTGTGTCTGCTCAGTCTTTTGTTCCCCTATGTTTCTATAGGGTCTCCAATCTAGTGAGATTTAATCTAATAGTATCCGGGGCTGGTAATGACCGTAAGAAATCCGTTAATTGAAGAGCTCTCAGTACAGATTTACATATTCGAAACGTCACTCCCACTAGTGGGTGATTTTTTATATCATTTAGTGTTACCGTATTACACCAAGGTCCCCTAGCAAGTAGGATATTTCCCTGGGCCTGTTCCAATCTTGGCCATAGTTTAATTCCTTGGTGACGATTCCAGTCAATAAGCCTTGTTAGATGTACCGCCTGTTGATATTTCTTTATATCCGGCACTGCCAGGCCTCCATGTATTTTTGAGAGTACCATTTGTTGTCTATTCAATCTAGGGCGTTTGTGGGCCCAAATAAAATCAAAGAACATTTTGGCCACCTGATCTAGAAATTTAGTGGGGATCGAGATCGGCAGAGCTTGAAGCGGGTACAAGAATTTAGGAAGTATACACATCTTAATAATATTACATCTTCCGAGCCACGAGTGTAGTCCTGTTTTCCATTTGTCAAGTAGTGCCCGCGTTTCTTTTAGCAATGGTGGGAAATTTAATTCGAATATTTTGGATATTTTAGATGGTATGTATGTCCCCAGATACTTTAACGCTAATGTTGTCCATTTAAATTTAAAACTGGTCTGAAAATTTAAAAGCTCCATGTGTTTTATGCCCACTCCCATTGCCTCTGACTTATTGAAATTAATCTTCAAATTAGATAGAATACCATATTTATTAAATTCGCTAAGAAGCATCGGTAAGGAGATTATTGGGTTTGTAAGTGAAAACATCATATCATCCGCATATGCTGATATTTTCTGTTGGGTGTCCCCTATCGGCACTCCCCCTATATCCGGGTTTAACCGGACCGTACATAAAAATGGCTCCAATGCCAGGGCAAATAGGAGTGGCGATAGGGGGCAGCCTTGTCTTGTACCGTTCTTGATTATAATAGGCTCTGACAGAACCCCGTTGGCTCTCACTCGTGCTGTGGGATCCGAGTATATTGAACATATGCGGGCCATCATGACGTTTCCCATTCCTACATACCTTAGCACTGACATCATGTATTGCCAATCGACCCTATCAAAAGCCTTTTCTGCGTCCGTTCCTAGAAAGACGCATGGGATTTGTTTCCTATTTACAACATGTAGAAGGTTTATCACCTTAATTACATTGTCTCTGGCCTCCCGGGTGGGTACAAATCCAACCTGGTCCAGGTGGATTAAAGCTGGAATGTACTCTTGAATTCTACCTGCTATAATTTTCGTAAGTATTTTTAGATCCGTGTTCAGCAGCGAGGTGGTATATAATTCCCAAGAACCTGTTCTCTTAAAGTCCTAGCTAGTACCTTTCCGCATTTATTACCCGACTCATATGATACCCTCCGACAGATCTGAATTTGTGCTTTTGCTTTAAATAGCATCAAATCTACGATTTTTTTACGTAAAATTTTTAATTCAGTCTCCAATGTTGCTGTTTGAGCGTGTTTATATTGTGCTTCTACTAGATTTAATTCATTCAAGAGAAAGGTCAATTGCTTAGTTCGCTGTTTCTTTATACGAGAGCCATGCTTGATAAATATCCCCCTCATTACCGCCTTATGCGCCTCCCATACCATATTCATATTACTTTCCGGGGTATCATTGGTTCGGAAGAAAGTCTCTAGTTCTCTAAAGGAAGTGTCTTCAGATGGTATTAATGGTATATTAAAATCACCACCAAGTATAAGTTGGCCCTTAGTGAATTCGTTCAGTAGGTCTAATGTTTGAGTAATAAAGATCTTAAACCCACAGTTTGTACAACCCATACTTTCAGCATGGTCTGACATGATGCAATTAGCCCCAGCCAAACAAACCACTTCTTCCATCAGATACCAGCCTACCCGAATGTATGTTTCCCCATCACCCATACCACACCCAGTTTCCACCCAGTATACACTGCTCACAACCAAATACTCATATCCAGTTTCTGCTCCCTGTACCTATCCTGCATTTAACCCCCCTGCCTCTTCTCAGTTGCCTACAAATTCACAAAGACTTCCCCCAGCTACTGTTACCTCTTCTCTGCCATATTCCAATCCTCCTTTCTTGTCTGCTGCACCCCCCACCTACAAAGCTTCAGCGACCAAGTCAAAGAAGAAACGAAAGTTCTTCCCAACCAAGACGATCCTGCCCGTAATCCGATCTGCCTCCACACCCACTAATCTGTCCCAGCCTGAAGCGCCAGAGTTCCAGCTGGAGGTGCCAGCAATCCAGCCTGAAGAGCCAGTACTAGCCCTCCAGCCTGACGTTCCAGCCTTCCAGTCTGATGTCCTGATGCCGGCCTTCCAGCCTGATGTTCCAGCATTCCAGCCTGATGTCCTGGTGCTAGCCCTCAAGCCTGACGTCCCAGCCTTTCAGTCTGATGTCCTGATGCCGGCCTTCCAGCCTGATGTTCCAGCATTCCAGCCTGGTGTCCTGGTGCCAGCCCTCCAGCCTGACGTTCCAGCCTTCCAGTCTGATGTCCTGGTGCCAGCCTTCCAGTCTGATGTTCCAGCCCTCAAGCCTGATGTCCCAGCCTTCCAGTCTGATGTCCTGGTGCCAGCCTTCCAGCCTGATGTTCCAGCCCTCAAGCCTGATGTCCCAGCCTTCCAGTCTGATGTCCTGGTGCTAGCCCTCCAGCCTGACGTCCCAGCCTTCCAGCCTGATGTCCTGGTGCCGGCCTTCCAGCCTGATGTTCCAGCCTTCCAGCCTGACGTCCCAGCCTTCCAGTTTGATGTCCTGGTGCCAGTTTTCCAGTCTGATGTCCTGGTGCCAGTTTTCCAGTCTGATGTCCTGGTGCCAGTTTTCCAGTCTGATGTCCTGGTGCCAGTTTTCCAGTCTGATGTCCTGGTGCCAGTTTTCCAGTCTGATGTCCTGGTGCCAGTTTTCCAGTCTGATGACCCGCTGCCAGTTTTCCAGTCTGATGACCCGCTGCCAGTTTTCCAGTCTGATGACCCGCTGCCAGTTTTCCAGTCTGATGACCCGCTGCCAGTTTTCCAGTCTGATGACCCGCTGCCAGTTTTCCAGTCTGATGACCCGCTGCCTGCCTTCCATTCTGATGTCCCACTGCCTGCTGCCCAGCCTGATGTGCCCGTGCCTGCTGCCCAGCCTGATGTGCCCGTGCCTGCTGCCCAGCCTGATGTGCCCATGCCTGCCGCCCAGCTTGATGTGCCCGTGCCTGCCGCCCAGCTTGATGTGCCTGTGCCCGCTGCCCAGCTTGATGTGCCCGTGCCCGCTGCCCAGCCTGATGTGCCCGTGCCCGCTGCCCAGCCTGATGTGCCCGTGCCTGCTGCCCAGCCTGATGTGCCCGTGTCTGCTGCCCAGCCTGATGTGCCATTGTCTGCTGCCCAGCCTGATGTGCCACTGTCTGCTGCCCAGCCTGATGAGCCACTGTCTGCTGCCCAGCCTGATGAGCCACTGTCTGCTGCCCAGCCTGATGAGCCACTGTCTGCTGCCCAGCCTGATGAGCCACTGTCTGCTGCCCAGCCTGATGAGCCACTGTCTGCTGCCCAGCCTGATGAGCCACTGTCTGCTGCCCAGCCTGATGAGCCACTGTCTGCTGCCCAGCCTGAGGTGTTCCTGTCTGCTGCCCAGCCTGAGGTGTTCCTGTCTGCTGCCCAGCCTGAGGTGTTCCTGTCTGCTGCCCAGCCTGAGGTGTTCCTGTCTGCTGCCCAGCCTGAGGTGTTCCTGTCTGCTGCCCAGCCTGACGTGTTCCTGTCTGCTGCCCAGCCTGACGAGTTCCTGTCTGCTGCCCAGCCTGACGAGTTCCTGTCGGCTGCCCAGCCTGACGAGTTCCTGTCGGCTGCCCAGCCTGACGAGTTCCTGTCGGCTGCCCAGCCTGACGAGTTCCTGTCGGCTGCCCAGCCTGACGAGTTCCTGTCGGCTGCCCAGCCTGATGAGTTCCTGTCGGCTGCCCAGCCTGATGAACCGAAGCTCGCTGCCCAGCCTGATGACCTGGTGCCCGCTGCCCAGCCTGATGACCCGGAGCCTGCTGCCCTGTCTGTTTTTATTTCCAGATCTAAACTTCCAGACCCTGGTGGTGGGGTACATGTCCCATTGTCGGACTCGGGTGGCACTCCTCCTAGTAGGTTAAGAGACTCTGGCCAGAGAGCGCAAGGAAGCCTGCCGTCACAGAGAAGACTTTTTGGGACTCTTCCACTTTTACACGCACTGCCAGATCTAGGGCAGAATGGAGTGTCCAGAGGCCACTCCTTAGGGGGGGGGAACTGTCAGGAACGGTGCTATTACCTGGATCGCCTGCTGGTGTCACTGTTTCCTTTGGCATCAAAGGGTGCAGTTCTGGTGGCCACCAGCAGGGGTCTCCCAGCCGATGGACATTGTCAGGAATGGTGTTATTACCTGGATCGCCTGGTGGTGTCACTACTTCCTTCGACATCAAAGGGTGCAGTTCTGGTGGCCACCAGCGGGGGTCTCCCAGCAGATGGACATGCCAGTAATCAAGCTGCACCTGTTGTGGATCTGCTGAGTATATAAGCCTGTCCTTCACTGAGGCTCAGTGCTTCAGTATTCTTTCCTGTAGCATTGTCTCTGCCTGTTCTGAAACCTGGTCCCTGATCCGCTTCCTGCCCTGTCCTGTCCTGGATGTTGTCCCCCTTACCTGGTCCCTGAGACCCGTCCCCTGATTCCTGCCTTGACTTTCCCTTGCTTCCTGTTTCCCCCTTGGTCTCTTCTCCCAGCCTTGTGTATATATATATATATATATATATATATATATATATATATATATATATATATATATATATGTTCCTTTCTCTTGAGTGTATTGTTAGTTAATTAGTTAGTTAGATTAGGGCTTTGGGGTTTGCTGTGTTATTTGCGTTCTTGCTTGTTTGTGGTTGCTGTGTTCACGTGTGTCTTTATTATTTAATAAATATATATTTTATCACTACCTTTTTAGAGCCTGATTCCTTCTGTGCAGCCCATTGATCTGTTCACTTGTGTTGGATGCCTGTGTTTAGGCTCCTTTCATGACAGTAAAGCACTCTGCAAACTTTTGGCACTTTATAAAACCTGTAAAATAAAATAATAATAATAATACGTAGAAATGTCTTCACATGGACTTCCACAGGAACCACCAGACAACATATATAACTTGTACAGCATCCCCGCGTCTCTAGGTAGACTTAGCCTCAAATGAACTATGCACAAATGTCCATATAAGATTTTCTACAGGGACCACCGATACCATCTATGCATGGCTTGGATGTCACCCATATTACTAGGAACCCATAAAAGTCCACTCACTGTCATGAAACTTTCGATCAAAGGAACTGCTTTCAAGTTGGAGGTGTGATAGGCTTCCCTAAAGAGATAATTCTACCTATGATAAATGACAGGCAAAATCCACCTTGAGACTTTCTCCACGCCTGGAATGTGCTGAGTTCTTGGATAACGTCTACACAGTGTTTACAGATTGGCTTTATCACCCCAACGAGCTCCAGTTCATGGATGTAATCATTATGTTTGGATGATCTCACCAGTCAGGAGACTTTCCTGTCATCCTACATGATCCCTTCTGAGGATTCTTCTATCCTTCTAAACAAATGTATGAAATCCTTGATGAGTCCTCCTTCTATGTGATCTAGAAGGTCTGGAATCACCATGTCTTTATGGATGAAGTGGGTGACTCAGTTTATATATTTAAACAATTTCTTGTTGACAATTGGTGTGCTATTACCAACCTTCATAAAATGCAAAGTTATCCTTAAAATACGTGCTGACACTTGTAACAATATAAATCATAAAAAATTGTGAACATATGCAATCCGTAAATTAAAGGGGTATAAGTGTTGAAAAATACCTCCAGTGTGCTAAACAATATGTGCAGTTATATATCCTTACCTAAAGTGCACAGTGCTTCTGGAATGAAAAAATAAATAGAATAAGATAGATAAATAAGTGCTTGTTGCTGCACCAATACAACCAAAAATGTATTAATATATATACACAATCCGTGTAGTTCATAAATATATATGTGTTGAAATAAATTGCATAAAGTTTAGGCACTCCAAAACCGCTGAGTATGCGATCTCTGTGCAAAAGTCCACATACATACACCGACCACCTTGCTTCAATGAGTGGAGTCTCACAGAAATCACATACTCAGCGGTTTTGGAGTGCCTAAACTTTATGCAATTTATTTCAACACATATATATTTATGAACTACACGGATTGTGTATATATATTAATACATTTTTTGTTGTATTGGTGCAGCAACAAGCACTTATTTACTTATTTATCTATCTTATTCTATTTATTTTTTCATTTCCAGAAGCACTGTGCACTTTAGGTAAGGATATATAACTGCACATATTGTTTAGCACACTGGAGGTATTTTTCAACACTTATATCCATTTAGTTCACGGATTGCATATATTCACAATTTTTTATGATTTATATTGTTACAAGTGTCAGCACGTATTTTAACCTCTTCGCGCCCGCGCTATAGCCGAAAGACGGCTGCAGCGCGGACGCTCCCTGCAGGGAGGACGTCCCTGGACGTCCTGTTGTTTACTTCCCTAATGCGCGCTCCTGAGAGCGCGCATCGGGGAAGTTCTGTGCTGGCCGTGTCCGTCGGACACGGCCGGTCACAGATCGCTGTAAACGGCCAATTACAGCGGCCGTTTACAGCGAGATCGGCGTGTCCAATGAGAGATGATCTCATATGGAAACATATGAGATCATCTGTCAGCGCCGCTCTCTCTCCTCACACAGACAGCGTGTGAGGAGAGAGAGAACAACGGCTGCAGCGCCGTAAGTAAAAAAAAAAAAAAAAAAAGAAAAAAACTAAATGTGCGATCTGTGTCCCCATCCACCTGCCGCCATTCACCTGTCACCATCCACCCCATCCACCTGTCCCCATCCACCTGTCCCCATCCACCTGTCCCCATCCACCTGTCACCATCCACCTGTCACCATCCACCTGTCCCCATCCACCTGTCCCCATCCACCTGTCCCATCCACCTGTCCCCATCCACCTGTCCCATCCACCTGTCCCCATCCACCTGTCCCCATCCACCTGTCCCCATCCACCAGTCCCCATCCACCTGTCCCCATCCACCTGTCCCCATCCCCCATCCACCTGTCACCATCCACCTGTCCCCATCCACCTGTCACCATCCACCTGTCCCCATCCACCTGTCACCATCCACCTGTCACCATCCACCTGTCCCATCCACCTGTCCCCATCCACCTGTCCCCATCCACCTGTCCCCATCCACCCCATCCACCCCATCCACCCGTCCCCATCCACCCGTCCCCATCCACCCGTCACCATCCACCCGTCCCCATCCACCCCATCCACCCCATCCACCTGTCCCCATCCACCCGTCCCCATCCACCCGTCCCCATCCCCCCCATCCACCCCATCCACCCGTCCCCATCCACCCGTCACCATCCACCCGTCCCCATCCACCCGTCCCCATCCACCTGTCCCCATCCACCTGTCCCCATCCACCTGTCCCCAGTGCACGTGTCATCAGTGCCATCTGTCATTAGTGTCACGTGTCATCATTGCCACGTGTCGGTGCCATCTGTCATCAGTGCCGCATATTAGTGCCATCTCTCATCAGTGCCACGTATTAGTGCCACATGATAGTGCCACGTATTAGTGCCATCTCTCATCAGTGCCACGTATTAGTGCCATCTGTCATCAGTGCCATCTGTCAGTGTCACATGTCATCAGTGCCCCGTATTAGTGCCGTCTGTCATCAGTGTCACGTGTCATCAGTGCCCCATACTAGTGCCATCTGTCACCAGTGCCACATTAGTGTCACATGTCATCAGTGCCACCTGTCATCAGTGCCACCTGTCATCAGTGCCACGTCAGTGTCACGTGTCATTGTCCTGTTGCTCCAGGGCCTTCAGAAGTGTAATAGGTAGTCAACAAGTTAGATGTGTAATTTATGCTCCTAGAACACGTGATGGCGCTCCCTGCATGTTGGGCCTCTCTAAGTGGCCAGGCTGTGTAAAAGTCCCACACATGTGGTATCGTAATACTCAGGAGGAGTAGCAGAATTTATTTTGGGGTGTCATTTGTGGTATACACATTCCATGTGAAAGAAATAACCTATTAGAATGACAATTTTGTGAAAAAAAATAAAAAAAAAATAAAAAATAATTAATTTTGCAAAGAATTGTGGGAAAAAAATGACAGCATCAAAAAGCTCACCATGCCTCTTTCTAAATACCTTAGAATGTCTACTTTCAAAAAAGGGGTCATTTGGGGGGTATTTGTACTTTCCTGGCTTGTTCGGGTCACAAGAAATGAGATAGGCCACCAGTACATCAGATGTGATCAATTTTGTATGATTCGCACCACAGATTGTAGAGTCTGTAACTTTCACAAAGACCAAATAATATCCACTAATTTGGGTTATTTTTACCAAAGATATGTGGCAGTATAAATTGTGGCCAAAATTTATGAAGAAAAATTAATAATTTGCAAAATTTTATCACAGAAACAAAGAAAATGCGTTTTTTTTTCAAAATTTTCGGTCTTTTTTCATTTATAGCGCAAAAAATAAAAAACCCAGAGGTGATCAAATACCACCAAAAGAAAGCTCTATTGTGGGAAAAAAAGGACAAAAAATTCATTTGGGTACAGTGTTGCATGACTGAGTAATTGTCATTCAAAGTGTGAGAGCACCGAAAGCTGAAAATTGGTCTGGGCAGGAAGGGTGTTTAAGTGCCCAGTAAGCAAGTGGTTAAGGATAACTGTGCATTTTATGAAGGTTGGTAATAGCGCACCAATTGTCAACAAGAAATTGTTTACATTTATCACTTGTATTTATAGTGTGAGAGCACTTTATTGGTCGCAGCTGCACCATTCAGAGACCTTTTTAAACATTCATCCATTTTTTAGCATATCAGCGCTTTAGCATCTTTTTGTTTATCAGTTTATATATTATTTATTGCTTTACAGCTTTTTTCACTCCAGGATTAATTATTGTATTTATATAAGTGTAGCACTATTTTTCTCTCTCTGCGGCTACTGAGGTATGATGGTGCCACCTGTATAGTATTTAGGAGCAGAGTCTTCATAATCTGTGTGATCAAGACAGGATCGCTAATGTCCCGTACACATGGTCGGATATTCCGATGGAAAAAGTCAGATCGGATTATGTTGTCGGAAAATCCGATCATGTGTGGGCTCTAGCGGGCTTTTTCCGTCGGAATTTGAGAGCAGGATCTAAAATTTTCCGGCAACAAAATCCGATCTGACTTTTTCCGATCGCGTGTAGAGAATTCCGACGCACAAAGTGTCACGCATGCTCAGAAGAAATTTGGAGACAAAAGCTATTGGCTACTGGCCTCTACATAGTCCCTTTGTACATTTTGTAAGTCACCTCGTTCGGAATAATAGGATTTTCCGACAACTTTGTCCGGCCGTGTGTGTGCAACACAAGTTTCCTCACAAAATCTGTCGGAAAAAATCCGAAGGATTTTGTGGTCGGAATGTCCGACCCTGTGTGTACGGGGCATAACAAGCACAGTGCCTCCACTCAATTGGGGCTTGTGAATAGCAAGTGAAATCCCAATTGAGAAATATATCTTCACATAGACAGTAATCCACACAGCATTGTATTTGAAAGTCCATGTGTTATGCTTTGCGTTTATCTAACAAGTTCTTGTGGTAAAACCAAGGAAGCTTAGACTTCTGAAGTGTATCAATGCTTTACTAAACAGGAAAAATCTGCACATACAAACTGTAGGGTGAACAATACAATACAACACAACTTATAGCTTCACATATGAGCATGTATAATATGTACACATTAACCACTTCAGCCCCGGACCAATTGGCAGCCAAAGGACCAGGCCCCTTTTTGCGATTCGGCACTGCGTCGCTTTAACTGACAATTGCGCGGTCATGCGACGTGGCTCCCAAACAAAATTGGCGTCCTTTTTTTCCCACAAATAGAGCTTTCTTTTGGTGGTATTTGATCGCCCCTGCGGTTTTAATTTTTTGCGCTATAAACAAAAATAGAGCGACAATTTTGAAAACAATGCAATATTTTTTGCTTTTTGCTATAATAAATATCCCCAAAAAATATATAAAAAAACTTTTTTTTTTCCTCAGTTTAGGCCGATACGTATTCTTCTACATATTTTTGGTAAAAAAAATCGCAATTAGCGATTATTGATTGGTTTGCGCAAAAGTTATAGCATTTACAAAATAGGGGATAGTTTTATAGCATTTTTATTAATATTTTTTTTTTTTACTAGTAATGGCGGCGATCAGCGATTTTTATTGTGACTGCGACATTATGGCGGACACATCGGACATTTTTGACACATTTTTGTGACCATTGTCATTTATACAGCAATCAATGCTATTTAAATGCATTGATTCCTGTATAAATGACAGTTGTAGTGAAGGGGTTAACCACTAGGGGGAGGGGTTATGGGCTGTGACGTGTGTGTTTTTTTTTTTTTTACATTGGGGGCGGGGCTGATGTCTGACTTCATTGATTGGCTTTCCCGATGACCGGGAACAGCCAATCAATGACAGGCAGAGTAGGAAGCGCGGGGAGAGGTTTGTTTACACAAACCTCTCCCCGTTCTTCAGCTCCGTAACCCGATCGCGGGACACCAGCGGCGATCGGGTCCGCTGGTCCCGCAGCCGGAGTGACGGAGCTCCCGACCGGGTCGCGAGACCCACAGGCAGGCAAATGCACGATCACGTACAGGTACGTGATTTTGCCTGCCCGTGCCATTCTGCTGACGTATATATGCAGTGGCCGGTCGGGAAGCGGTTATGTAAGCTAAACAGTTTCTCAACTTAGGGGTTAAGATGTTCTTCATAGTTCCTTGTTCAAAGTCCAACTCACAAAAGCGTCTCCAACGTTATCCAGCTCCTGGAAGCCATCTTGTCATTTGTCCTTCCAAAACACCACTGTCCCTCTGTCCCAAAACACATGTTTCTTTCAAACCCTCTCCATGCCCCTCCCACCCACTTCCTGCAATAAACCAACTTCCTCTGCTCATCTTCAAAACCTGGCTATCTGGTTTATTTAGTTTTTTTTTTTAAACATCAATGGAGGGGGAAAAGGGCTTCTGTAGACATATGCTGTTACTAAATCTAAACTCTATATTGCAATAAAGTCACTATACAAATGCCCATAGCAACACACCATGTATTGAAGAAATAACATTCAGTGAACCATCCAACATAAAGTATTTTCCAAAAAGGAACATGTAATCATTAACAGTCTCTATGTATGTCTCAGTGAGGTGAAGCTGCAGCACTTAGTCTTTCTCCCTTAGCAGAAATCTACTGTTCTCCTCTCCACATGTCTCTCTCTCCACTCACTTACCCACAAAACCCCTCGCCATCCTCTGCTCTTCTTGATGACCTCCTCCTTGGTGAGAGAGAGAGCATAGCAACCATATTGGAAATGGGCAAACAAACACTGCATACCAAGAGTATACACTTAGTAAATGGGCAAATAAATGATCACGTCACTTCATAAACATTCCATATGTAACCCCCGAAGGAGCTGCTGGTTTGATGTTGGGCTTACCGTTACCTCACCTGCTTGCATCTCCGGATAGGCCCCTCTCACTTGACCTAGCAGCCGGTTAGGTACTTGACAAAGTCTCTGCCACAGACTCGTTAATTAAGCTAAAGTGTCACTTATGCCGCGTACACACGTGCGGACTTTTGCCGGCGGACCTAGTCCAGCGGACAATCCCGCGGGACTTTCCAGCGGGGTCCGCTGGACTTTCCGAGCGTGTGGACTTGCCCACACACGCACGGACTTCTCCAGCGGATAATCCGCCGGCCAAAAGTCCGCGGGACTTTTGAAAATGAACGGACTTGCCCACACACGGAGCAGTCCGTTCATTTCGAACGTAACTTCAGGTTACGTAGCTAGCGTAGGCAGTAAATGCCGCCGCGCTAGCTCCGCAAGCTGGCATGGATTTAAAGGGAATCCCCACGCCGAAAAAACGGCGTGGGGGTTCCCCCCAAATCCATGTCAGACCCTCATCCGAGCACGCAGCCTGGCAGGCCAGGAAAGGGGTGGGGACGAACGAGCGCCCCCCCCCTCCTGAGCCGTACCAGGCCGCGTGCCCTCAACATGGGGGGTGCCCTGGGGAAAGGGGGGCCGTGCGGCCCCCCCACCCCAAAGCACCTTGTCCCCATGTTGATGAGGACAAGGGCCTCTTCCCGACAACCCTGGCCGTTGGTTGTCGGGGTCTGCGGGCGGGGGCTTATCGGAATCTGGGAGCCCCTTTAATAAGGGGGCCCCCAGATACCGGCCCCCCACCCTATGTGAATGAGTATGGGGTACGATGTACCCCTACCCATTCACCTAAGGTGTAAAATGTAAAGTACAAAAACACACACACTTTTGAAAAAATATTTTATTGCACTGCTCCGGGGGTCTTCTTCCGTCTTGGGGGTCTTCTCGCCGGACTCCCCCGCTCTCTTCTGCTCTTTTACCTAGCTCTTTCACGAGGGGGGGAGTCCGGCTACCTTCTTCGTCGTCGCCGCCGTCTGGGGGTCTCGATCCGCCTTCGGGGGTCTTCTTCCGTCTTGGGGGTCTTCTCGCCGGACTCCCCCGCCATTTACCAAGCTCTTTTACCGAGCGGGGGAAGTCCGGCTACCTTCTTCGTCGTCGCCGCCGTCGTCTGGGGGGTCTCGATCCGCCTTCGGGGGTCTTCCGGGGGTCTCTTCTGTTCTTGCGGCGGTCGTCGTCTTCCGCGCCGCCGGCGCCTTGTCCTTCTTCTTGTTCTTGTTCTTGTTCTTCTTCTTCTTCCGATGTTGACCCGACGCTCTCTCTGCCCGGAATGCCTGTGCCGGTCTGCGTTCGGACTTATATAGGGACATGGGGGACAGGGTCACATGTTCATGTCACATGGTGACCCCGCCCCCTTGCGATGTCACAGTCCCAGCATCCTCCGGGACTGTGACAACACAAGGGGGCGGGGTCACCATGTGACATGTGCATGTGACCCTGTCCCCATTCCCCTATATAAGTCTCAGCGCAGAGCGGCACAGGCATTCCGGGCAGAGAGAGCGTCGGGTCAACATCGGAAGAAGAAGAAGAACAAGAACAAGAACAAGAAGAAGGACAAGGCGCCGGCGGCGAGGAAGACGACGACCGCCGCAAGAACAGAAGAGACCCCCGGAAGACCCCCGAAGGCGGATCGAGACCCCCCAGACGACGGCGGCGACGACGAAGAAGGTAGCCGGACTCCCCCCCTCGTGAAAGAGCTAGGTAAAAGAGCAGAAGAGAGCGGGGGAGTCCGGCGAGAAGACCCCCAAGACGGAAGAAGACCCCCGGAGCAGTGCAATAAAATATTTTTTCAAAAGTGTGTGTGTTTTTGTACTTTACATTTTACACCTTAGGTGAATGGGTAGGGGTACATCGTACCCCAAACTCATTCACATAGGGTGGGGGGCCGGGATCTGGGGGCCCCCTTATTAAAGGGGGCTCCCAGATTCCGATAAGCCCCCGCCCGCAGACCCCGACAACCAACGGCCAGGGTTGTCGGGAAGAGGCTCTTGTCCTCATCAACATGGGGACAAGGTGCTTTGGGGTGGGGGGGGCCGCACGGCCCCCCTTTCCCCAGGGCACCCCCCATGTTGAGGGCACGCGGCCTGGTACGGCTCAGGAGGGGGGGGGGGGGGGGGCGCTCGTTCGTCCCCACCCCTTTCCTGGCCTGCCAGGCTGCGTGCTCGGATGAGGGTCTGACATGGATTTGGGGGGAAACCCCCACGCCGTTTTTTCGGCGTGGGGAGTCCCTTTAAATCCATGCCAGGTCACGGAGCTAGCGCGGCGGCAGTAACTGCCTACGCTAGCTACGTAACCTGAAGTCACGTGCTAAATGAACGGACTTGCCGATGAGCGGCAAGTCCGTTCATTTCAAAAGTCCCGCGGACTTGCCCACTAACGGCGGGATTGTCCGCTGGACTGCCAAGTCCAGCGGATAATTTGAAAACAAAACTTCAAACTTTGGCGCCAAAAAGTCCGCCGGACTTTGGCGCCAACAAAGTCCGCCGGCGCCCACACACGAGGGGATTATCCGCTGGACTTCAGTCCAGAGGATAATCCCGCGGGATTGTCCCTTCGTGTGTACGCGGCCTCGGGCCAGCCAGCCCCGAGGCACAGGATACATGCGGTTCACACTCCAGGCAAGGAGGGCCATGGGGTCCGGGGTAAAGGAGAACCCAGAGGAAACCACGGAAGATAACACAAACCCACCCTAATGGCGTCGGTACCTTAAATACCATCTCCCAGAATTCACAGCAGGAAGAACACTCCCACTGGGCTATTTCTGAGCAATCAGTGGCATTCAATACATCCAGCTGAACTGTGTTTCTACACTCACTGGCGGTAACAGCAACACCCGCAGTCAAGGAGAAACCAGTACAATCCAGCCGAACTGATACAGAGACCAGAACTTTTGGAACAATTAGCCTGAAGCCTAACTGCGGCCTCAGACAACTTAATTTTCATTAGGAGCCGACGCTACACATACTTGCAATTTCTGATTAACATATTCATTATGAGTGGACTGATATATATATATATATATATATATATATATATATATATATATATATATATATTTATTTTTTTATGCTTTTTTTTTTTATGATATATTTTTGCATTTTCTTCACCAGAAAGTTAAATTTCGGGAGTTATGTTTTTAACTTTGCCCTGTTATACAGGAATGGTTATTATGAGACGTTTCTTGGGGCTGCAGTTCCTCTGAACTCCACAAAAAGGTGATCTTACTTCTACCCAGACAGGAAGTCTCTATGGAATACAGACAGGAAGTGATGTCAGGTACACACAGGAAGTTTCGGGTGAGAGGTGAGTCGGGAGGAAGTAGCGAGGAGATGTTGGAAGTCGCAGCAGAGGAGGTAATAAGATCTTATTTTCTATTTACACCCAGTAACCCCCCGTCATGTCCGTCCTCTTCCTCCATAGTCACTGTGATGTCTTTTATCTCCAGCAGATGATGATACACACATATATAGTGTGGAAACCTAGATTAACACCTTTCAGGATCAGAACATTTCCCCACTTACAGGGCCGGAACATTCTCTTCATTTTAGAGATAAATTCTAGTAATATGTTCCTCTAAACAAACAGCACTGACAATAAATAGACAAGACAATGACCATCCTGACCATACATGGCCTACAAAGGACAATTATTACACTACACAGGCTGTTGGTCTCTGATGGTTCTCTCACCCCACCTGCACATACTTTTCTGACCTCCTTAAAGGAGAAGTCCAGCCTGAGATCGCTTGGCTGGGCTTCTCCTATGGGTTACAGGAGTGCAATTCGTTTTGCACTCTTGTGACCTGTTTTCAGCAGAGATCGGGCTGAAGTCGGCTCTCTGGTGACATCACTGGAATCAGTCCAGGCACCGCATCATCACGACAATGAAGTCTGGATCTGCCAGGTGCCGGGACTGATGGCCATCTCAGCCTCTCAGCGAGCCACCGAGAGACCGAGACGGGCACTCCCCGCCCCTCCACAGCTCCAGTGAGCGCGGGGGGCGGAGCTGTGAGAACCGAGCCATCGCAGATGTTAGATCGATCGGTTCTCAGTGAAGAGGTTCCGGGGGACCGACGCTGCATCCACCTAGGTAAGTATGAATCTGAAAGAAAAAAATCATACTTCTCTTTTAAAGGCTTTCTGCCAGCAAGTGAAGGAAGCCTTCACCTCACCATTTCACCGTTCTAGAAATATGTTGTAGGATACAAAATAGACCAAGAGAGGACCCCTCCCCCTGCTGTCCTCCTACCAGCACTGAAATAAAAATCACACACCAGTAATGTGCACTACAAGGTCCAGCCCAACAGACAGCAGTCTATGGTAACAGCATGATGAGGACAAATGTTCATTCCAACATACAAGGGTCCTGCAGCTTGTCAGATAAAGACCCGGGAAGATCCAAGGAGCTCAAACAACAAAGAAATGACAGCGCGAGATCCTCATTAGAATGATGAAGTCATTTATTCCATAAAAACAAATAGTACACTTACATGTTAAAATCTTCATAATCAGCATAGATGGCAGATGGGTTGCTATTGGAGAGAACAAAACCGACTCCTCCCCCGCAGTTCTGTACTCCACCAGCAGGATCTCCCTGCTATCCAATCCGATCCCTTCTCTTACTGCAGAGAGTGACAGTGACATCACTCCGATCAGTCAGCAGGCTGCCGGAGATTGGAGCCTTGCAGCCGGAGTTCTGCCAATTATCCTGATTAGCCGACAACTCCGGACAAAAGTCAGCAAGTTCCCCTTCCTGGACATCACGATGACCCGACATTGTCCTCACAGCACTGCCTCAGAGCAAACAAGTCAAAGGAAGGATCGTATTTATCATTCCTTGTCTGCAGATCTAAAACTAAACAAATCCAGTTCAGAAATTAAACAAACCCAACAGAGAAAAGGGAATATCTGATCCAGCATCCAAGAGGGTCCCGCACCTCAAAAATGTAGCCAACAGTCCAAACTAAATCTGTTCCCATGGGGGGAGTAGTTGTTAAATGTACAGCAACCCTCCTATTACCCCCCTCACATCCACATCCTATTATTGTGTGACCAATACCATCCAAATAATTCTTACTTTCATTTCCCAAAGTTATCCGTCTACAAGGAGACCTGTATAGATCAAATGACGGCACCAATGAGGATGGAGGAGGACCGGAGTCACATGACTGAGAAGATACTAAACCTAACCCTGGAGATCATCTACCTGCTGACCGGAGAGGTGAGGAGGATTCTGGGAGGTCACATGACAACACTCTTATCTCTATTAATACAAACACAGACCTGACCGGAGAGGTGAGGAGGATTCTGGGATTCTAACATGATATTCTTATTTGTTACTCAATACAGAGATTTCCTCTTGTTAAGTCTGGAGATCATATGACCATCACAGTGCCTCCATGTGACTCCCTAAAACCTGAGAGACACAACATGGAGAAGATTCTAGAAGTCACCAAGAAGATGATGGAGCTTCTGACAGGAGAGGTGAGCGGTGCTGGGAATTCTGGGACATTATCCAGTAACAGACAAGGGATGTGTCTGGATGGTGACTGTATTATTGTGTGTGTCAGGTTCCTATAAGGTGTCAGGATGTCACTGTCTATTTCTCCATGGAGGAGTGGGAGTATTTAGAAGGACACAAGGATCTCTACAAGGACGTCATGATGGACAATCAGCCGCCCCTCACATCACCGGGTAAGAGGAGACTTTATTGTAAAGGAGAGAGCAGTACGGAGGCTCCACCTAGATCCCCCATCATCTGATAAACACATAGAAACAATGTATTCAGTCAGTGTGTGTGTTTCCTACAGATGGATCCAGTAATGGGAACCCACCAGAGAGATGTCCCCGTCCTCTGTATTCCCGGGATTCCACACAGGAAGGTCACACCATCCCCCACCATCATCAGGTAGATGATTGACAATTATTGGTAGTTCTGATTTATACACAGCATGTTTGTTACAATGAATGTTTTATTATATATTCAGAGTGGAAACCTCGGGGATGATAATATTGATGTTAAAGAAGAGTATAAAGAGGAGGATGAGGAGTATGGAGTGATGGAGGAGTTTTCAGAAGGACACAAGGATATGATGGAGCCACCAAATACCAGGAACCCACCAGAGAGATGTCCCCGTCCTCTGTATTCCCGGGATTCCACACAGGAAGATCACACCATCCCCCACTGTTACAAGGTTGGTGGGATGGAGCATCTAGAACATGGACTCCTAGAGATGATGTGTGGATTTTTTGTGTGATGTCACAATAATAAATCCTATTGTTTACGGATGATATTCTCTCTCATTTTCTTGATTTAGAGTGGAGATCCAATCGATATAGAATTTGAGGTTAAATCAGAAGAAGAAGAAGAAGAGAGGTATGTGAGGGATGATCAGCAGTCTATGGAGGAGGATGGAATAACGGGGACATTTATAGAGGAGGACACTCCTACAGAGATCAGTACAGGTGGGTCATTAACACTAAATACATTCCTCCACCCATACTGCTCACTGATTGGTCCAGAGTAGGGCGGGGACTGGGTGATAATATTCCTCCTCTGTGCTGCAGACACAATTTATGTATCTAGACTGGATTTATGGAAATTCTGGGGTTCAGCTGGCAGCAAAAGGTTGATTTTCACCATAGATGTTGCTCTACCTAGACAACTGTGGCATGTGCTTTGGGTCTTCTACCTCATGCCCAGGTCTAGCATGGTCTCTAAAAGAACAATGAATGGGGGGGGAGGGGCAACTACATGGCAAATGAGGTTCAATGTAGAAAAATTTAAAATAATGCATTTGGCTGGCAAAAATCTGAATACAATCTATAGACTGGGGGGAGAACCTCTGGGGGGATCTAGGATGGAAAAGGACCTGGGGGTCCTAGTAGATGATAGGCTCAGCAATGGCATGCAATGCCAAGCTGCTGCTGACAAAGCAAACAGAATATTGGCATTAAAAAGGGGATCAACTCCAGAGATAAAAGGATAATTCTCCCGCTCTACAAGACTCTGGTCCGGCCGCACCTGGAGTATGCTGTCCAGTTCTGGGCACCAGTCCTCAGGAAGGATGTACTGGAAATGGAGCGAGTACAAAGAAGAGCAACAAAGCTAATAAAGGGTCTGGAGGATATTAGTGATGAGGAAAGGTTGTGAGCACTGAACTTATTCTCTCTGGAGAAGAGACGCTTGAGAGGGGATATGATTTCAATATACAAATTCCGGACTGGTGACCCCACAATAGGGGCAAAACTTTTCTTTGGAAGGGAGTTTAACAAGACTCGTGGCCACTCGTTAAAATTAGAAGAAAAGAGGTTTAACCTTAAACTACGTAGAGGGTTCTTTACTGTAAGAGTGGCAAGGATGTGGAATTCCCTTCCACAGGTGGTGGTCTCAGCGGGGGCATCGATAGTAGAAACTATTAGATAATCACCTGAATGACCGCAAAATACAGGAATATACAATGTAATACTGACATATAGACATAGGTTGGACTTTATGGACTTGTGTCTTTTTTCGACCTCACCTACTATGTAACAATCCCCCCCAGGATTACTTGTTCTGTTGTCTGCTGGCTGTGCCGGGTGGAGGGATATGTCTGTATAGTCTCAGACCCAAGTCACTGAGTGCAGTCTCAGGAGATGGGAGGCAGCGGTGTGGGACCTCTGCAACTTGTCTCATGGAAACATTTCATCTTCCACTGATTACTGAATACCAATATTATGAGTCCTGACCCTTACACTGTATAATTTATATTGTACATTACATACTCCTGACCCCTGCACTATATACTCTATGTTGTACATTACATCATTCTGATACTATATAGTCCTATCTGTTGTATCTTATACAATATGTTGTACATTACATAGTCCTGACTTCTGCTCTCTCCCCTCTACCCACTGCTATATATACACATAATATGGATTCTCTTTTGTTACACCCATTTCCTACCAGCTGGACATTTTATATCTGATGATCTGATTGGAGCACAGCAGGAACCAATCAGCTCATGTCTAGTAATAATCTTTTTATTTCTATTTTAGTAGATGGACGGGAGATGAGGAAAACCTCAGAGGATTGTCTCACTTTGTCTCCAGACTGTAAAGTAGAAGATGAGGACATCACACAGTATAGTCCAGGAGAAAACCCGACTACCTCAAATGTCCATCCGGCACCACACAGTGTAGATGGACCATCGTATTCCTCTTATCCTGAGGAACCTCAGACTGTGAGGGACGGTGCCGTCCTTCCAACAGAGAAGAGCTTTTCCTGTACTGAGTGCGGGAAGTGTTTCCCATCTAAATCCAAACTTAATGTGCATATAAGATCTCACACAGGAGAGAAGCCGTATTGCTGTCCTGAGTGTGGGAAATGTTTTTCAGTGAAGTCCACTCTTGACAGACATCAGAGATTTCACACGGGGGAGAAGCCGTATTCCTGTCCTGAGTGCGGGAAATGTTTTTCAATGAAGTCTGATCTTAACACACATCAGAGATCTCACACGGGGGAGAAGCCGTATTCCTGTCCTGAGTGTGGGAAATGTTTTTCACAGAAGTCCTATCTTTTCATACATCAGAGATCTCACACGGGGGAGAAGCCGTATTCCTGTCCTGAGTGCGGGAAATGTTTTTCAAAGAAGTACGAACTTTCCACACATCAGAGATCTCACACAGGTGAGAAGCCGTATTCCTGTCCTGAGTGTGGGAAATGTTTTTCACAGAAGTCCGATCTTAACACACATCAGAGATCTCACACGGGGGAGAAGCCGTATTCCTGTCCTGAGTGCGGGAAATGTTTTTCAAAGAAGTACGAACTTTCCACACATCAGAGATATCACACAGGTGAGAAGCCGTATTCCTGTCCTGAGTGTGGGAAATGTTTTTCACAGAAGTCCGATCTTAACACACATCAGAGATCTCACACGGGGGAGAAGCCGTATTCCTGTCCTGAGTGCGGGAAATGTTTTTCAGTGAAGTCCAGTCTTTCCACACATCAGAGATCTCACACAGGGGCGAAGCCGTATTCCTGTCCTGAGTGTGGGAAATGTTTTTCACAGAAGTCCAATCTTTCCACACATCAGCGATCTCACACGGGGGAGAAGCCGTACTCCTGTCCTGAGTGCGGGAAATGTTTTTCAGATAATTACAATCTTTCCACACATCAGAGATCTCACACGGGGGAGAAGCCGTATTCCTGTCCTGAGTGCGGGAAATGTTTTTCAGATAATTCCAATCTTTACAGACATCAGAGATCTCACAGACGAGAGAAGCCGTATTCCTGTCCTGAGTGTGGGAAATGTTTTACAAAGAAGTCCGAACTTTCCACACATCAGAGATCTCACACGGGGGAGAAGCTGTATTCCTGTCCTGAGTGCGGGAAATGTTTTTCAAAGAAGTACGAACTTTCCACACATCAGAGATCTCACACGGGGGAGAAGCCGTATTCCTGTCCTGAGTGAGGGAATTGTTCCTCACTGAAGTCCTGTCTTCCTGTACATCAGGGATCCCACACAACCCTCGAGGTGTATTAGTGACTTGAGTGCAGGAAATGTCTTCTATATGAATGTTGCTGGACATCACAGGTCTCATGTGGGGAAGAAGCACACCCTGATATACACCTCAGATATACTCCATGGCTGATCTTCATCATGGAAGAAACAGTTCCGGGGTTGTGGACATTTTGTGAAAAAACAACTTGTCCGAGGGACTAAATCGGGTCCCAATCTCCTCGTCTCTTATGACGATCTCCTTGTCCTGATAAATTAAAAAATGATTTTAACCAAAACTGTATATAAATCTGGTGCTTTTAGGAATGTCTTTGGCTTATTAAATTCACATTTTCTGCAGGTAAAGAAAAAGTAAATTTCCTATTTTTTTAGGAGCCGGGAAAGTATTGCAGCCATGATGTGGTGATGGCTGGTGCTATGCAGGACTCCTGCAGACTGTCCGTGTAATCTGTCTGCCTGTACATTATACGGGAAGGCAGTTACAGTGACAGGAAGAACCAATCATCTACCAGAGAGCTCAGCAGCGGTGTGGGAGTTCATTGAAAACTACAAGCCGACATCGGCAAAGGACAGAACTCTGTGAATGAATGGCACGGCCGCGCTCTTTTCATACAGTGACAGCCGGTACGGGGAACTTCTCCCTGCACTGCTGTCACACAGAGGACTCGGATCGCTGAGCTGCTGCAGGAACATATAACATCTTTCCAAAGGGAAATGTTTCCTTTAACCCTTTCACTGCCAGAGACGTTTTTGCATATTTTTTTTTTTATGCCCACATGTTTAACCACTTCAGCCCCGGACCAATTTGCAGCCAAAGGACCAGGCCCCTTTTTGCGATTCGGCACTGCGTCGCTTTAACTGACAATTGCGCGGTCGTGCGACGTGGCTCCCAAACAAAATTGACGTCCTTATTTTTCCCACAAATAGAGCTTTCTTTTGGTGGGATTTGATCGCCCCTGCGGTTTTTATTTTTTGCGCTATAAACAAAAATAGAGCGACAATTTTGAAAAAAATGCAATATTTTTTACTTTTTGCTATAATAAATATCCCCAAAAAATATATAAAAAAAAATTATTTTCCTCAGTTTAGGCCGATACGTATTCTTCTACATATGTTTGGTGAAAAAAATCGCAATTAGCGATTATTGATTGGTTTGCGCAAAAGTTATAGTGTTTACAAAATAGGGGATAGTTTTATAGCATTTTTATTAATATATTTTTTTTTACTAGTAATGGCGGCGATCAGCGATTTTTATTGTGACTGCGACATTATGGCGGACACATCGGACATTTTTGACACATTTTTGGACTATTGTCATTTATACAGAAATCAGTGCTATTTAAATGCACTGATTCTTATGTAAATGACACTGGCAGTGAAGGAGTTAACCACTAGGGGGCGGGGAGGGGTTACGTCAGTGTGTGTGTGTGTGTGTTTGTTTTTTTTTTACACTAGGGGGCGTGGCTTTATGTCTGACGTCGCTGATCGGCTTTCCCGATGACAGGGAACAGCTGATCAGTGACAGGCAGAGTAGGAAGCGCTGGGAGAGGTTTGTTTACACAGACCTCTCCCCGTTCTTCAACTCTGTGACCCGATCGCAGGGCACCAGCGGCGATTGGGTCCGCTGGTCCCGCGGCCGCGGTCACGGAGCTCAGGACCGGTTCACGAGCGTGCCGGAGACCCATGGCTGGGCTCTTAAAGGGCAACGTACCTGCACGTTGATCTGCCCAGCCGTGCCATTCTGCTGACGTAAATGTGCAGGAGGCGGTCCTTAAGCGGTTAATAAGAGTCTTCCATTCAGTTTTCCCAGGCTGTTGCTGTCCCAGGCAGAGTGCATTTGGTATTGATTGTGACAGGAGCTGGCGCTATACAGGAAGCATCAGCTTATGCGGCTCTGCAGCTTCTTGCTTTCTCTACCACCGGCTTCATTCACAACAATGATGCTCTGGGATGGTAGGTTGGCAACCTGCGATCTGGGCTT
>CM053028.1:571499450-571509450 GCA_028564925.1 Lithobates sylvaticus | reverse complement strand
CAACCCATGCTGCCTACAGAGGAGGTTGGGGATTTCCTTGTAAAATTTGAAAAAGTTGCTGTAAAGAGAAAATGGCCTAGGGACCGGTGGCCAAAATTGCTGCAAGCCTTATTACGGATAGAGTTCCGGGCGGGTTACCATTTGATGGATGGGGACCACGATGACTACCGCAAGTTTAAAGAGGAAATCCTTCTTAGAGGAGAGTTCCATCGTATCATGGGCCGCCAGCAATGCTCCAGGATGGGAGAAGTGTCACCGGAAGTGGTCAGCCCAGAAAGGAGAGCCCATCAGCCTGAATCTTGCATGAGGTATAGCCAACCAGATTTGGAGTGCGAGTCTGTGGTTACCCCTAGCAACAGGGATCTTGTGTTACCTACAGGGGGCGTCAGTGGGTCCAGAAAGGCTGCAGTGTTACTCCATGGCCACATGGGGGAGTCAGCCTGTGGAGACACCACACCTGTGAGACAGCGCACTCAAGTGAAGGCTATTACACCAGCTGCAGGAAATGGACTTGATGAAGTGTGCTACCCGGAGCAGTGGGGAGGCATAGCGTAAAGCCCAGCTAGCCGCAGGGCTAAAGACTGGAAAGGACATGGGGACTATTCATGTGCCTGCTATAATCCAGCAGAGTGCTGGAGAAGTTAAACTAGGGGTGACCAAAACTGTCTTTGTGCCATGTTCCCTAGTGACAGGTGCTGCAGAGTTGCCCAGAGAAATTTCCAAGAAGCCCACAGTGATGGAGCCGAGAGTTTCCCAGGTCAGCTATGGAACTGCCCAAGTAGGTAAGAGTGCTCCTTTACAGAGAGCGGGTGCTGTGAGGAGTCACTCATAGGTTGTGGTGGCTCATAGACAACCCACAAAAGCAGTAGCTATGTCTCCATGTAATGAGAATATTGATGGTCATGCCGACAATAGTGTTGGCCAATGTGATGTTATTGGTGATGATGACGATGAAAAATGTGTTTCCTGTAATGTCATGACTGAGTCACACAGTGAGAGTGTGTGGGCACAGCCCTACAACCCTAATTGTAACCCAGTGCAAGCAGTTAATTCAGCCTGCAAAATCTGAGTGTGCAAAGCTGGATGTGTCTGTAGCGCCACCAGAAAAAGGTGGTCAAAATGGTGTACTGCACCTAGCTTCAGGTGACGAAGCATCACCCCAATGCAACAATGGTAAAAGTGTGGTGTCACAAAATGATGTGTATAGCAGTGACGAATGTAGCTAATGAATCCCAGGTTTCTGTGTGGCCTTCTACAGCAGGTGATGCAACGAGGGAACCACAATGGACTGGGACAGCTGGGCCAAACAATTGCTAGCCATGCTGGGTAAGGCTAGCTTAAGTAACAAGGGTGTGGACACAACTGCTATGCCAGACAGGGGGATCGCAGAGCGGCCGGTGGTTGAGGGCGCCTTGGTCCCTGCAAAGGTTGCTGCCCTCCAGTCTGAAGAAACAGTTCAGGGCACTGGCATCGCAGATGTGTTGTCCACAGCCATGCAGCTAAATGTTGAGTGTCAAAGTGATAGTGTGACTTGTAATGACCTGCAGCGGCTCACTGACACTGATGCAGAAGGGATAAATGTGTCTGACAGCGCTCCAGGGGAGCAACAGGCTGTGATGATGGGTACCTCCAAGGAGGTAGAGGTCGCTTTAAATGTCTCACCCTCTCAACCTGCAGTGGATGAGCCCCTCCATGTCTTGAACATGGGAAAAGACCCTAGAAAGGTCTGGTGTTTAGACATTGGATGTTTAGAGATGACAGAAACCTTACTGGAAATGCTAGAGTTGGTAAAAACGCACTTATTGTACACTTGGGTGTCTCCACCGCAGTTGGACCAGGTGGTGCTGCGTAGCACCAATGGGTGGAGCCTGGTGGTACAGGCTGTGCTGGGAAACCTTGACCAAGAGAGGAATTGGTGGCACCAATGGTTAACCATTTGGCCCATGATCTCCATATTCCCTGTGAGCGTACTTCCAGTTATTGATTGGTATGGAAGGCATACAGAAGAACTGTTTGAGATATCAGAGGTCTCTCCATCTGATGCAGTGACTAGAAACATCTCTGCTGGTGTGGTCCGAGCTGCGGCTGAGCAGTGGTCAGTAGAGGGCACAGATACTGCCTCACCCGCTAGGGCTCATGAGAAGGAATGGCCCAGAATAGACTCAGCAGTAACGGAGATGATTTCTGTCACTGGCCCGGAGGTACAAGTTAAAGTGCCCGGAGACACTGTGGGAGAAAGTGCTAATATTGGTTGCTGTAACAATGTAATGTGTACACCTGAAACAAATGGTTTATGCTTGGGTCAGGGTAGTTTGTTGGAACAGGTACCCATGGAGTGTTGGACAACAGGTGAGGTGGAGCTGTTCTATGGTCCCGTGGGATGTAGTCCCTCGCCTGTGTGTAGTCCCTCCTTAGGTCTGGTTCTAACACTGAGTTAGAAAGCACTGATATTGAGAGCTGTGATCTGTTAAGGGTTTGTTCTGCAAACAATGATTTGGTTGAACCTGAAATACCGATGGTGAAGGGTAAAAGGGGTATCTGTAAGTTGAAAGGAGGGCTCAAGGAAGGCAGAGTTCCCCAAAGAAAAGTGAATAAGCCCAGGGACCCCAAAAGAAGAGGAATGCTGAGTATAGGAAAATATAGGAACCTGTCAAGATCCAGGATGGGATGTTCTTGGAAGCGCACCCGGAAAAAGGGTTGGGCCTACGTGGCTGGCAGCCAGCACAGAGGTGTCCCAACCATGATGATGGGTGCTGGTGTTCCTCCCTCCGGATCGAAACAGGGGGGGGGGGGGGAATATGTGGCAGAGCGAGGCTCTGTCCCTATGAAATTGGAGGTAAAATAGACACAGAGTTTGCATACCTGCGGACTGCAAGACTACAGAGTGTAGAGTTTAAATGGAGAAAACTGCTCTGTCAGTTTTCTCCAGGTTTTGCTAGTTCTGGATGGGGGTCTGTAGTTTGGAGATCCCTGAGAGTCATGGGTGGGATGGGATCTCCAACCCTGTGTCCAGGTCTTGAGGATAGCAAGCAGGGCGTGTGCCCAGCTGCACACAGACAATATAACGAGGGGCTGGTGAGAGTAGAGAGTGGAGGATGGTGGAGTGTGAGCAGCTTGCTGCTGCTGCTGTGTGAAGACAGACCTGTGTCTGTAGAGTGGTCATCCCTGTGAGAGACTGTAGCCCGCGTAAGGGGGATTCTTTGCCCAGGGACTGGGAAAGGCTGGCCAGCCTTGAGAGTCGGGAAGACTACGGAAGCCAGTAGGGGTGCAACGGATCGTCGCCGAACTGTGATCCGAACAGGTCACCCAGTTCAGATCAGCACACCCCGCGATCCGCGGAGCGCTCCGCAGCCTCGGCCTTAGGAAAGGCCGCGGCTTCAGCCTAGCTCCAGAGCGGCGGCCATCTTGGTACACCTGTCCGCTTTTACAATGTGATTGCTCCGTCAAATGACGGAGCGATCACTTGTAAACAAACTCTGCATTACCCAGCCAATACTCTGCATTACCCAGCCAATACTCTGTGTGACAGACCTAGCCGGGACACGGGCTTTTTGAGAGGACTACATGCTAGCCTCCTGCCAGCTGATCACGGGCCCCCCAAAATACACTCTCTGTATATGCATTTGGCATTAGAAATAGACTAGCATCTGACACCTTGTGTCCCATTCAATGTCATGAACTCAAGATGTTAATTGAGTTAGTTGATCCCATTGTCCTCTGCACAATGCAGGAGACGCTCCGTCTGTTACTGGTGGTCTCCTGCTATTGTGATGAGATGTCTTGTGGTGGTAATTATGTTAATTTATAATCAACTGTGTTTAGCTCGGTGACCACAAGTCTGACTTGTAGTGAAATCCTGAGTCACATCGGCTGCTTAAAGGAATTAGCTAATTAGTTTATGTTAAGTTGTTACAAGTGTATTGTTAGAATAATATGAGCAGGAGGGGGGGATCCCCTCTTCTACTGTATATAAATGTCATCTTTGTAATAAATCTTCAGTCCATGTTTTAGCAACTAAGCAAGTGTTGTCTCGTTTGGTGCTTGGGAGCGGTTGGAATATCTTATACCTATATCCAGACTGGAAGCAAGTGATATATGACGAACGCACTCAAGAGGAGTGTAGGGACGTTCCGTCACATTGTTGGCAAGCAGTGGGATTGTGCTTTCTGCAGTCTGGGACATCCAAACCTCCACCTGGATCCAAGGTCCGGATAGCAGGAGAGGAGGAGAGGTACAGATACCAGCCGCCATGGAAGAGGAATTCAGGAGGAGGTTGCGAGAGATGCAGCTACAGCACAGAGGACCAGTATCAGAGCAGGTCCTGCTGGGATGGTTTGATTCTATTCGCTGCGAACTCTGGAAGGAAGCGCTAGCCCGTGAGCAGCGTCACCAGGGAAAAGTTCTCCCCTCCATCCAGGAAAGGTACTGGTCGCAGTATGGATTGCGGGTGCTGTTTTTGGGAGAAAAACCGCACAAGGAGCAGACAGCTGAATTAAGCAGGCTGGTCTGGGCAGAGATGACGCTGGATGAGAGTTACAGAGCCCTCCGGTGGCATGTATCCCAAGCATGTCCTTGGATAGCAGATGACAGCCCAACGGAAGGCTTAAGCTACGGCGGCCTGGGACTGTTGTATGTGAAGCTGACAGGGGACTCTAACTTTGGGAGTGATTTGGAGTGGCGGTTGGATGAAATCATGGATTTCAGAAAAGGGCTACTGAACGTCTCGGAAGTGCACTGGGCACTGGAAGATTTGGAGTTTCTGGCCGATCAGGAATGGGAGCTGGAGATCGCCTACAGACGTCTCCTAGACTCTGCTCAGTGCCAGGGCTGGGCTCCCTTTGCCTGGGACTATAAGGAAATGCCAGTGGACAACTCTGAAATCCTGTCTGAAGAGTCAGCAATGTGGCAGAGTAACAGTGTGCTTTGCCAACCTGCCCCTGCAGCTATGGACGCAGAGGTCTTATGGCGGATGCAGCAAGTGCTGACTGACCTTGATGATCCTGTTTCTGCATGGGATGATCTTGGATGGAGGAATGTGCCTGTCCAGCAGCATGCCAGGGAATCGGCAGTGGAAAATCTGGAAATTGCCACCCCAGAAACTGAAGTGCTGACAACCGGCCAGAGCTCTGCCAACCTCTGCTCAGCACTGATAGCATCTTCTAGGTTCCACGGACAGGAGATGGTGAACCTATATCCCCAGACACCAGTTGCAGAGACTGGGGATTTAATACACTTTTCCGCTGAGGAAAAACAGCCTGATGAGCCTCCATCAGAAGAGCTGGTATTAGGGCCAAACTTCATTGAGCTCTGCCCAGCACCAACAGCAGTATCTGTGGAGTTCCAGGAAGCCGGGGCAGTTGGCCCCTCTCTCCGGCAACAAGCTGATGTAGTGAAGCTGCTACTCCCAGCTGAATCACTGGCAACATGGCAGAGCACCGCTGGCCTCTGCCTAGCACCTACAGTGTCTCTACAGCTTCAAGAAGCTGGGGCGATCGGTCACACTGTCCAGCAGCAGACGGCGCCCCAGAATGATGACACCAACCCAGCTAAAGTGCTGGCAACCCGACAGAGGGTCCAAGACCTCTGCCCCACACTTGTGGCAGTTCTGGAGGCCCAGGGTGAGGAGGTGGTGGTCACTCCCGAGCAGCAGCTCAGGACCCAAGGAGAGGATGCAATCTGCACTTCACAACTGCAGCTTGAGCTGATATCGGTGGATGGGACTTCAGTCCCCACTTGTATACCCCAGGGATGCTGGGCTGTCGGCCCAGATCCCCAACAGCATGATGGAGTGAGCCCAGTCACCCTATCTTCTCTCCAGCGGCTGAAAAGACTCCAGGGAGAAGGGCCAGTCCAGGCCTCTCCCCAGCGGCAGATATGTTCTATGAGAGAGGCAGAGGTTGGCTGGGTGAGTAGTGCTCTGTTTGAAACAATTTGTTTGGGGTACTGTGTGGGTACCAGCATTAGAGGACTGGAACTATGGACTAACTTCGGAGTAAACCCGTCTGGGGTCTCCTCCTGTGTTAGTCTCCTGCCGAAAGGGGAGAAATGTGACAGACCTAGCCGGGACACGGGCTTTTTGAGAGGACTACATGCTAGCCTCCTGCCAGCTGATCACGGGCCCCCCAAAATACACTCTCTGTATATGCATTTGGCATTAGAAATAGACTAGCATCTGACACCTTGTGTCCCATTCAATGTCATGAACTCAAGATGTTAATTGAGTTAGTTGATCCCATTGTCCTCTGCACAATGCAGGAGACGCTCCGTCTGTTACTGGTGGTCTCCTGCTATTGTGATGAGATGTCTTGTGGTGGTAATTATGTTAATTTATAATCAACTGTGTTTAGCTCGGTGACCACAAGTCTGACTTGTAGTGAAATCCTGAGTCACATCGGCTGCTTAAAGGAATTAGCTAATTAGTTTATGTTAAGTTGTTACAAGTGTATTGTTAGAATAATATGAGCAAGTGTTGTCTCGTTTGGTGCTTGGGAGCGGTTGGAATATCTTATACCTATATCCAGACTGGAAGCAAGTGATATATGACGAACGCACTCAAGAGGAGTGTAGGGACGTTCCGTCACACTCTGTATTACCCAGCCAATTCTCTGCATTACCCAGCCAATACTCTGCATTACCCTGCATTACCCTGCCAATACTCTGCATTACCCTCAGGGCCGATCCTAGGGTCACAGACGCCTGGGTGCAGAAATCTTTCTGGCGCCCCCACATAGGGTCACAGACGCCTGGGTGCAGAAATATTTCTGGCGCCCCCCACCTCCCCTTTACAAATGTTTCTATGGCTACGACTCAAACACAGAGATGCTCCCCTAAGAAGTCTTCATTACCCTGGGATCCTCCCATGATCTTTTAACAATAAAGAAAATGAGTACACTAATGGGACCTGGAGGGGGGGTCTCTCTAATGCACACAGAGAGGGCTTCTGTTAGAGAGTCTGTTAGAAAGAGCCCCCAGACATACTGCAGACATGGTACAGGAGATGGTCAGAGATTGCAGACATACTACAAGAGATGGTCAGAGACTGAAGACAAAATACAGGAGATGGTCAGAGACTGAAGACATAGTACAGGAGATGGTCAGAGACTGAGACATAGTACAGGAGATGGTCAGAGACTGAAGACATAGTACAGGAGATGGCCAGAGACTGCAGACATAATACAGGAGTTGATCAGAGACTGCAGACATAGTACAGGAGATGGTCAGAGACTGCAGACATAGTACAGGAGATGGTCAGAGACTGCAGACATAATACAGGAGATGATCAGAGACTGCAGGCATAGTACAGGAGATGATCAGAGACTGCAGACATAATACAGGAGATGATCAGAGACTGCAGACATAATACAGGAGATGATCAAAGACTGCAGACATAATACAGGAGATGATCAGAGACTGCAGACATAGTACAGGAGATGATCAGAGACTGCAGACACACTACAGCAGATGGTCAGAGACTGCAGTTCCTAAGGATGGCAGTAGATAATGACCTACCAGCCCTCTCACCAGACCCGGCGGTACAGCAACATCAGTTCTTCTGATCAGGAGTCAGCTCACTCTGGGTTGCCTGTGGCGACTCCGCTGGGTAGTGCTCAGATCTGTATTCTGGCAATGATTCCATTTCTTTCTTCACTAGGGATGGCACCAGGCTGTGCGGCTTTCCCTCTGGTGGCACAGGGTTCTCTTTCTGATGGCGTCCCCTCAGCACTGTCCTCTCCCTGGAGTCCTGGGTGCGCTTCCCCGAAAGCTTTCCCGGGCTCCTGGCTCTCTCTCTCTATCTCTCTCCCCCCTCTCTCTTATTCAGCTGAGCATGCTGTGTGGGTAGCAGTTTCCGGGTCACAATGGGGCCACCAGTCCTCGGGACTACATGTCCCACAATCCTCTTCTCTGCTCCCTTTTTATTGTATTTCTTCCCTGGCCAATATGAAGGAGGGAGAAGAAACATAGCGGGCAGCTGACCTCGCAAGCGCCGCTCACTAGTACAGCAGTGCGAGGAGTAGAGGGAAGGGGGGGTCTAAGAGCCCGCAGCTGCTCTCTCTCCACTCAGACACAGGCGCTCCAATCTCCGGCTGCTTCGCTCTCCTCACAGCAGGTGTCCCCCATCAGAGGTGCCCCCACAGCAGGTGTCCCCCATCAGAGCCCCACAGCAGGTGTTCCCCATCAGAGCCCCCCCAGCAGGTGTCCCCCAACAGAGCCCCCAAAGCAGGTGTCCCCCATCAGAGCCCCCCCAGAAGGTGTCCCCCATCAGAGCTCCCCTCCAGCAGGTGTCCCCAATCAGAGCCCCCCAGCAGGTGTCCCCCATCAGAGCCCCCCTCCAGCAGGTGTCCCCCTCAGAGCCCCCGGGGCCCCCCAGCAGAGCCCCCCACAGCAGGTGTCCCGCATCAGAGCCCCCCTCCAGCGGGGCTACCCCAGCAGAGCCCCCCCACAGCAGGTGTCCCGCATCAGAGCTCCCCCCACAGCAGGTGTCCCCCATCAGAGCTCCCCCCACAGCAGGTGTCCCCCAACAGAGCCCCCCCATCGGAGCTCCCCCCACAGCAAGTGTCCCCCAACAGAGCCCCCCCATCAGAGCTCCCCCACAGCAGGTGTCCCCCAACAGAGCCCCCCCAGCAGGTGTCCCTCATCAGAGCCCCCCCTCCAGCAGGTGTCCCCCATCAGAGCCCCCCCAGCAGGTGTCCCCCATCAGAGCCCCCCCCCCCCCATCAGAGTCCCCCATCAGAGTCCCCCATCAGAGCCCCCCCAAGCAGGTGTCCCCCATCAGAGCCCCCCCACAGCAGGTGTCCCCCCATCAGAGCCCCCCCACAGCAGGTGTTCCCCCCTCAGAGCCCCCCCACCCCCCCCCCCACAGCAGGTGTTCCCCCCTCAGAGCCCCCCCCCACAGCAGGTGTTCCCCCATCAGAGCCCCCCCTCACAGCAGAAGCACCGTGAACGTTGCAGGGGGCGGGGCATACGTGGCATCTTTGGTTACTAGGAGGGCGACACTCAAACAGCATTTTTGGGAGTGCACTGGATGATTGGCAGCAGCTCCGGCCAACCCAGAAGAGAAGAGCCGACACGCAGAGGGGGCAGGGCAGACAGGAGACTGCTTCACGCGCAACAGACAGAAAGATTAGTGGAGTCTAGTACCGGGACGTGTTCCGGTACTAGGCTCCACAGCAGTACTCAGACAACACGGATTCCGGGGACAGCGGGAGCGGTATGCGCACTTGTCAGTTGCCGGCGGGATGGGGAACCACAGCAACCGCTAGATGCGCTCCACCTCCGCCTCTGGACACAGACAAGGAGGAGGGAGGGGAGCAGCACTCTGGAGCTTCGGTGCCCCCACCTCTGCGGCGCCTGGGTGCGGAGCACCCCGCGCACCCTGCCTAGGATCGGCCCTGATTACCCTGCATTACCCTGCCAATACTCTGCATTACCCTGCCAATACTCTGCATTACCCTGCCAATACTCTGAATTACCCTGCATTACCCTGCCAATACTCTGCATTACCCTGCCAATACTCTGCGATACCCTGCAAATACTCTGTGATACCCTGCCAATACTCTGCGATACCCTGTGATACCCTGCCAATACTCGGCCATACTAAGACAATATTACAGTGGGGGAGATGACGTGGATATTACAGTGGGGGAGATGACGTGGATATTACAGTGGGGGAGATGACGTGGATATTACAGTGGGGGGAGATGACGTGGATATTACAGTGGGGGAGATGACGTGGATATTACAGTGGGGGGAGATGACGTGGATATTACAGTGGGGGAGATGATGTGGATATTACAGTGGGGGTAGATGACGTGGATATTACAGTGGGGGGAGATGACGTGGATATTACAGTGGGGGGAGATGACGTGGATATTACAGTGGGGGAGATGATGTGGATATTACAGTGGGGGAGATGACGTGGATATTACAGTGGGGGAGATGGCGTGGATATTACAGTGGGGGAACAGTGGGGGGAGATGACGTGGATATTACAGTGGGGGTG
>CM053028.1:571419450-571496950 GCA_028564925.1 Lithobates sylvaticus | reverse complement strand
GGGGCGTTCCGCGGTGCTCCAATTTTCCACGCATGCCCCAAAATGTTAGCTGTTTGGCAAATGGGCTAACACTCGATGTTCGCGTCGAACTTATGTGATGATGGGTAAAGAATGGCGGAAAGCGATGAGGGTGATGGAATGGCAGACAGTAATGGTGGGGAGAGAATGGTGGACAATGATGGTGGGGACAAAATGGCGGACAGTGAGAAGGGGAATGGAATGGTGGACAGTGAGGAAAGGGACAGAATGGCAGACAGTGATTTTGGGGACAGAATGAACAATGCTGAGAGTGATGGAATGGTGTACAGTGATGGTGGGGACAGAATGGCGGACCGTGATAAGGGGGATGGAATGGTGGACAGTGATGGTGAGAACCAGTGGCAGCTGGTGGGTGTGACGGGAGGGCCCGTGGAACCCAGAATCCCGTGGAGAGGTTGTGAAACCCTTGTTTCAGCTCCCCATGCACCTCTTATGTCTAAGTCACCCTGTGTCCATTAGGGGTACAGGGTGACTGAGAAAATGTAGCTTGGATTACCTAAAATGGGACAGTAATATTTATCCACAATATCTCTCAGGATATATATATATAAACACTATTCTTGGTTTGTTTGATTATGAACTTGACATGTTAACCACTTTCAGCCCCAGACCATTTTGCTGGCTTAAGACCAGACCTCTCTTTGCAATTCGGCACTGCGTCGCTTTAACTGACAATTGCGTGGTCGTGCGACGTAGCTCCCAAACAAAATTGACGTCCTTTTTTTACCACAAATAGAGCTTTCTTTTGGTGGTATTTGATCACCCCTACGGTTTTTATTTTTTGCGCTATAAACAAAAAAAAGAGCGTCAATTTTGAAAAAAACACATTATTTTTTACTTTTTGCTATAATAAATATCCCCAAAAAATATATAAAAAAAAACATTTTTTTTCCTCAGTTTAGGCCGATACGTATTCTACTAGATATTTTTGGTAAAAAAAAAATCGCAATAAGCGATTATTGATTGGTTTGCGCAAAAGTTATAGGGTTTACAATATAGGGGATAGTTTTATGGCATTTTTATTAATATTTTTTTTACTAGTAATGGCGGTGATCAGCGATTTTTATTGTGACTGCGACATTATGGCGGACACATTGGACATTTTTGGGACCATTGTCATTTATACAGCAATCAGTGCTATACAAATGCACTGATTCCTGTGTAAATGACACTGGCAGTGAAAGGGTTAACCAGGAGGTGGCAGTGTAGGGGTTAAGTGTGTCCTAGGGGCGTGTTGCTAACTGTGGGGAACGTGGCTGTGTTTTACAGATCACTGATCTCTGCTCCAATCACAGGGAGCAGAGATCAGTGTCACTGTTGCTAGGCAGAACGGGGAGATGCTTGTTTACTTCAGCATCTCCCCGTTCTTCCTCTCCATGAGATGATCGTGGGTATCCCCATGGCGATCGAGTCCGCGGGACAAGCGATCGGACTCGCGGAGGTCCCGACTGGCGTGCGCCGCCGGCGCACACTGAATGGCATGGCGGTAAATTCAAAGGGACGTACCTGTACGCCCTTATGCCTGTCCGTGCCGTTCTGCCGACTTACATCATCGTGCGCCGGTCGGGAAGTGGTTAATTGAAAGAGTTGATTACATTGGCCTCTGTACAATGTAGGAGACGGTCCGTCTGCTACTGGAGCTCCTGCTATTGTGAAAAGGTATCCTGTGTTTATACTTATGATAATGTATAATCTTCTGTGTGAAGCTTGGTGACAAGTCTGACCTGTAGTGAAATCCTGATTAATCACAACAATGGCCAGGTGGGCATGGGGTCACCTCGGCTGCTTTAAGGGACTAGTTAACCACTTCCCGCCCGGTCAATAGCAGATTGACGTCCGGGAAGTGGTTTCGTTATCCTGACTGGGCGTCATATGACGTCCTTCAGGATAACAGCCGCCCGCGCGCAAGTGGGGGCGCGCATCGCGGCGATCGGTGGAGCGGTGTGTCAGTCTGACACACCGCTACACTGATCTCGGTAAAGAGCCTCCGGCGGAGGCTCTTTACCACGTGATCAGCCGTGTCCAATCACGGCTGATCACGATGTACACAGGAAGAGCCGCTGATCGGCTTTTCCTCACTCGCGTCTGACAGACGTGAGTAGAGGAGAGCCGATCGGCGGCTCTCCTGACAGGGGGGGTATGCGCTGATTGTTTATCAGCGCAGCCCCCCTCAGATGCCCACACTAGACCACCAGGGAAGCCCCCAGCATGTGGATGGCCAGGTACATCCCCCATGGCCATCCACATGTTAAAAAAAATTCAAAAAATATGCCAATCAGTGCCCACAGATGGGCACTGATTGGCACATCATATTTAATTTAAAAAAAAGTTAAAAAAAGGGATGCCCAGCAATGCCACCCATAAGTGTCATCAGTGCCACTCATCAGCGTCCATCAGTGCCACCTATCAGTGCCCATCCGTGCCCACCCATGCCCACCTATCAGTGCCCATGCATGCCACCTATCAGTGCCCATGCATGCCACCTATCAGTGCCCATCCATGCCACCTATCAGTGCCACCTATATGTGTGCATCAGTGCCACCCATAAGTACCCGTCAGTGCCGCCTATGAGTGCCCATCAGTGCCACCTGAGTGCGCATCAGTGCCGCATACCAGTGCCACCTATCAGTGCCCATCAGTGCCACCTATCAGTGCCCATCAGTGCCGCCTATCAGTGCCCGTCATTGAAGAAGAAAACGCACTTATTTACAAAAAAAATTAACAGTGACAAAGAAAAACTTGTTTTTTTGCAAAATTTTCGGTCTTTTTTTGTTTGTTGCGCAAAAAATAAAAATCGCAGAGGTGATCAAATACCACCAAAAGAAAGCTCTATTTGTTGGAACAAAATGATAAAAAAAATTTGTTTGGGTACAGTGTAGCATGACCGCGCAATTGTCATTCAAATTGCGACATCGCTGAAAGCTGAAAATTGGCCTGGGCGGGAAGGTGTCTAAGTGTCTGGTATTGAAGTGGTTAATTAGCTATGTTAATTCTGTTTCTGGTTACAGTTTGTATTGCCAGAGAGATGTCCTGCTGGTGTATATGAAGCGCACTACTCCCTTGGGAGCTACTAGTTAGTTCATTACAGTACATGCTGGTTTAACCTCCGCTTCTTCCACCCCCGCTTTAGTAATGCACAGACAAGTTAGAAACAGTTCAAACGATAACTTTATTCCTGATTTGGCAGTGGGGTTACTTGAATGGTGCAAGAAGATATAAGTGGCCTCTTGACTAAGCTGCATGAGTATTAGACCCTTTCCCTTAATGAACTGGCGCATGCCCCTCTGAAAAGCATGTGGTACTCTGAAATGCTGGAAATCCCAGGCCTCATCTGCCTGCTCACATCCTGCCAATTTTTCCCAGGCCAGCTCAGGAAAGGTCCAGGAGACCCCGGTTTACTCAGGTTGGTTTGCAGCTACTTCTTGCTTTTTGATTGGTGAAACCTTCCAGCTCTGGAGTCTCTGAACCTCCATGCCTTCCGGCGAAGTTCCGTGGCTTTCCAGCTCTGGAATCTCTGAACTTCCAGGCCTTCCAGTCCTGATCATTAAGGTCACATTTTGCTGCCTTTCTGGATGAACGCTGGTCCCATCTTTCCCAGGGAACATGTGACCCCAGTGTATATGTATGGACCCCGCCCCTGCCCAAACAAATTAACAATTGGACAAGGGTCATACACACTGCCTGTCCTTCAGGCCCTGACCCGCCTCCTTTCCAGATACTTCTCTGGAGAAGTAAGGGAGGGTTTTTCCAGGGTGATGAACAGGTGGTCACACCCCCTCTAACCTACAACTCCACCCTATCCCAAACCAAACCTCCAGGCCTGTACTAAAGAACAGTAAGGCACTGACAATTTAACCTGTCTTTAACTAATAGCACCCACCTAAAAGTGGTGGGGCTACATATATAATATATATTTGGGTGAGTTTGTTCAAATAAACATTCCATGTTCAAGCTGTGTAACTGAGCTAGTCTGGTTCTTACAATATCTGCTATCTTAAGTTCCAGACTGGAGGAAACAGTGTGCTGACGGAAGCACTTAAGCAGGGTGTGGTTTGTTTTGTTACATTGGTGGCAGCAGTGGGATGCTTCCGGCAGTCTGGGACATCCAAACCTCCACCTGGATTCAAGGTCTGGATAGCAGGAGAGGAGGAGGGGTACAGATACCAGCCGCCATGGAAGAGGAATTTGGAATGAGGTTGTGAGAGATGCAGATATAGCACAGAGGACCAATATCAGAGCAGGTCCTGCTGGGATAGTATGATTCTATCCGTTGCAAACTCTGGAAGGAAGCGCTAGCCCGTGAGCAGCACCACCAGGGAAAAGTTCTCCCCTTCATCCAGGAAAGGTACTGGTTGCAGTATGGATTGAGGATGCTGTTTTTGGGAGAAAAAACGCACAAGGAGTAGACAGCTGAGTTAATAAGGCTGGTATGGGCACAACAGTGGCCAGGTGGGCATGGAGTCCCCTTGGCTGCTTTAAGTGAGTAGTTAATTAGCTATGTTAATTCTGTTTCTGGTTACAGTTTTCATTGCTAGAGCGATGTCCTCCTGGTGTATATATTTGGGTGAGTTTGTTCAAATGAACATTGCATGTTTAAGCTGTGTAACTGAGCTAGTCTCGGCTGGTTCTTACAATATCTGATATCTGAAGTTACAGAAGCAGTGTGCATACAGAAGCACTCAAACGGAGTGTGGGACCTTCAGTTACAGTGGGTTTTTCTCTGGCGGCGCAGCACTGACACCACCCCCCCTCCCGTGAGACCAGCGGTCAGGCACCTACCTGATCTAGGGCTGGCAGGCTGTGGTGTCCTCTCCTCTTCCAGGGTGCAGGCAGTCTCTCTGGTGTCCACTCCTCCTGCGGCTTTCTGTGCCGTGTGTCTCCCCTCTGTTCCTCCTAAGCCCTAGACATCCAATAGGATTAGCTGATGCTTTGGCAAATCAGGAAACTCACGACCTGCCTCCTGATTGGCGAGGAGGAACTTTAGTGTGAAAATAGCAAAATGTATTCTCTATCGTCACACAACTGGGTGGGAATCGGGGGGGGGGGAGTGCTCTATGCCCCAAGCCCACCCTTTTTTGCCTCTGGCTCTAATCAGGTGCTTAAAAAAAAAACATTAGAATCCATAGTATGGTGCCCTGATATGTAGATCAGGGGGCCGGATGCATGGATGGGTGGGGCGGTGCCCGTGCGACCTCTATGGATGGGCCGCCACTGGTGGGGACAGAAAGGTGGACAGTGATGAGGGTGATGGAATAGTGGACAGTGATGGTGGGGACAGAATGGTGGACAGTAATGTGGGGGACAGAATGGTGGACAGTAATGTGGGGGACAGAATGGCGGACAGTAATGTGGGGGACAGAATGGCGGACAGTAATGTGGGGGACGGAATGGCAGAAGTGATGATGGGGACAGACTGGTGGACAGTGATGGTGGGGGACAGAATGGTGGACAGTGATGAGGGGGACGGAATGGCAGAAGTGATGTGGGGGACAGAATGGTGGACAGTGATAAGGGGGACAGAATGGTGGAATGGCAGAAGTGATGGTGGGGACAGAATGGTGGACAGTGATGAGGGGGATGGAATGGCAGAAGTGATGAGGGGACAGAAGGGCAGACAGTGATGGGGTGGACAGTGATGGTGGGGAGACTGGTGGGGACAGTGATGATGAGGGGGACGGAATGGCAGAAGTGATGGTGGGGACAGAATGGTGGACAGTGATGAGGGGGACGGAATGGCAGAAGTGATGGTGGGGACAGAATGGTGGCAGGACAGTGATGAGGGGGACGGAATGCTGGAAGTGATGGTGGGGACAGACTGGTGGACAGTGATGAGGGGGACGGAATGGCGGACAATGGCAGAAGTGATGGTGGGGACAGAGTGGTGGACAGTGATGAGGGGGACGGACTGGCAGAAGTTGGGGGACAGAATGGTGGACAGGGGGACAGTGTGATGAGGGGGACAGAATGCTGGAAGTGATGGTGGGGACAGAATGGTGGACAGTGGATGAAGGGGATGATGGGGACGGAATGGCAGAAGTGATGGTGGGGACAGAATGGTGGACAGTGATGAGGGGGAATCGGAGTGTGGTGGGGACAGAATGGTGGACAGTGATGGATGGGGGGACAGAATGGCGGACAGTGATGAGGGGGACGGAATGGCAGAAGTGATGGTGGGGACAGACAGGTGGACAGCGATGAGCGGGACGGAATGCTGGAAGTGATGGTGGGGACAGACTGGTGGACAGTAATGTAGGGGGACAGAATGGCAGAAGTGATGGTGGGGACAGACTGGTGGACAGTGATGAGGGGGACGGAATGCTGGAAGTGATGGTGGGGACAGAATGGCGGACATAATGCTGACATTTCCACTGACATGAAAACTGATGTCAACTGATGTCTCTGGAAGTGAAATCTTCCCATCAGTTTTCAGGCACGTATGGTGTGAACGAGTCCTTACTGTCACTGGTGATGTCAGTAAGTCAGTTCCCACACAGTGTCAGCTAGTGTCAGATTGCACACCGCACTATCACAGTCCCATTATAAGTCGCTGATCATCACCATTACTAATATAAAAAATAAAACAAATTCCATTATATATACCATCATTTGTAGAAATTATAACTTTCACACAAACCTATCAATATACACTTATTAGGATTTTTTTTACCAAAGACATGGAGCAGAATACATTTTGGCCTCAAATTATAAATCATTTGTTTTGAATATGTTTTAGAACAGAAAGTAAAAAGTATTTTTTTTTTTTTTAATGGTTTGGTATTTTTCGTTTATAGCACAAAAGAAATCCAGAGGTGATTAAATACCACCAAAAGAAATCTCTATTTGTGTGAAAAAAAAGATATAAATGTAATTTGTGTACAGTGTCACATGACCGAGCAATTACTAGTTAAAGTAGCGCAGTGCTGAATAGCAAAGAATGTCCCGGCCATAAAGGGGTAAAACCTTCAGGGGGTGAAGGGGTAATGTATATGTACTTGTCATGTGATTGGATAATTTATGGCAGAATGTGGAGATGAATTGACCAATGATAATTCCAGTCTAATTCCTTATCTGGATGTACCTACCGTATATAAAGTGCTGTGTAAAGCCCAGAGGACGGAGATGGATCCCATTCCTTCACCTCCCCACGTCTTATCTTCTGTGTGGACAATAATGTCTTCTCTGATGGAAGACCATCTCCATCCCGATTCCGGGATCTGCTGAGAAAATCCACAATTCCCTTTATATTTTTGGTGCCTTTGACCCGGATTGCAGAAATTCAGAAGCAAGTTGGAGAATCCTCTGATGGGGCCAAAAACGTGAGTAAAGGTTTATTTCCCACTAATATTTCTGTCTAAAGATTTTCTCTGCCCGGGGAATGCAGATGTGGCTTGTGGCCGATGATGACGCCATTTTAAAAAGAACCAAATGGAAGGGATGGCGGTAGTCTGGCTCTGATATGGTTGTCTCTTCTAACTTGCTCTAACTTGTTCTACTAACTTGTGTATGAAACTGGCTTGTGGTTTTGCCAGGAAACGGCACAGCTCGGGTGTTGTGTGAGTGAGAGGAAGGACGTGTGGTGACTCTTTCTATCTTTGTGTCTGATGAGTGACATCGCACTACGCGGCTTAAATTCTGCTCAGAAGCGCACTGAACAGCAAAGAAAAAAAATTGGCACTGTGACCAACGCGGGTCAGACCACTGGCCTTTCCACCTTCACCAACTTACAGAGAAGGTGCCACCATAAGACGGCTTAGGAAGCCACCTTATGGCGCCAGGCTGGGGCAGTAAAATATCCTCAGAAGTAGCTCTGTACAGTGGAGTGGATGGGGGGGGGGGGCAGGGACTGTAGGAGAGGAACACAAATACACTTGTAGCATCCCTCCTGACCTCCAGCATCAGGAAGGGCTGACATTTCACCTCAGGGTGCTGGTTCTTAAGCCCCATACACACGGTCGGATTTTCCGATGGATTCTGTCCTATCAGACAATGTTGTCGGAAATTCCGACCGTGTGTAGGCACCATCGGACAGTTTCCATCGGATTGTCCGACGGAAAAAGTCCTATCTCCTGCTGGATAGATTTTTTGACAACATAGTCCGATCACACCAAATCCGATCGTATGTAGCGAATTCCGACGGACAAAGTGCTACGCATGCTCAGATCACATTACAAGACCAAAGCTATTGGCTACTAGCCTCTACGTAGTCCCGTCGTAGGCAACAAACGTCACCACGTTCAGAATGATCGGATTTTCCGACAACTTTGTCCGACCGTGTGTACGCAAAACCAACATCGGACAAAGTACGACGGACATGATCTGACGGACCTGGTCCTCGGATAATCCGAGCGTGTGTATGGGGCTTTAGGCATGATTGGTTGTAGACATTTGCAGAAAAGATGGGCGCCAGACACTTTTAGGATAAACAAAAGTGAGTTTATGGGTCACAACAGGAAAAATGAGGGAGAGAGGGTTAGGACACAGGACACCCTAAGACAATATGCCGACAGATCAGCAGACTCCAAAAACAAAACAGCACAGGTAGACAGCAATACAGAACAAGAGCCTTAGGCCTGCACCCAGTGTTCTTTATTACGTAGCAACAGCCGTCTCCTATAGCAACCAAAAACTCACAGCACCGTGCAAGGTCTCCTTGGATGAGTTCCCCTGGATGCTTTCCCAGCCTCTTCACAGTCCCCAGCACATGAAGAGTAACCTCTGCTACTTCATCTCAGAACTCCATCATTCCCCACTAGGGATGGGCGAACGGTTTGGCCCGAGCATAAGATCGGGCCAAACTTTCGCATGTTCGGAGCGTTCGGCGAACATCCGAAAAAACGTGTTGTTTGACCGTTTGTCCCGACTACAATGCATTGCACCACTGAACAGTGCATTGCAAGACCTGATTGGCTGAAACAGTGAAAGCTTCAGCCAATCAGGGCACAGAGCACTGTCAGAGTCATGATTGGACACTGTCATCATGACTTTATCCAATCATGGCTCATTCCCGCCCCACAGTACAAAAGTATTCTTTCAATGGCAGCCATTTTCAGTGATATTTTGGCGTGGAGAGAGATAGAACAGGGCTCTGTTCATTGCTATTAGCCACTTCAGCCCCGGAAGATTTGGCTGCCTAATGACCAGGCCTTTTTTTGCAATTCGGCACTGCGTCGATTTAACTGATAATTGCGCGGTCGTGCGACGTTGCACCCAAACAAAATTGACGTCCCTTTTTTTCCCACAAATAGAGCTTTCTTTTGGTGGTATTTGATCACCTCTGCGGTTTTTATTTTTTGCGCTATAAACAAAAAAAAGAGCGTAAATTTAGAAAAAAAAAACGCATAATTTTTTACATTTTGCTATAATAAGTATCCCCCAAAAATATATAAAAAAACATTTATTTTCCTCAGTTTAGGCCGATACGTATTCTTCTACATATTTTTGGTAAAAAAAGAATTGCAATAAGCGTATATTGATTGGTTTGCGCAAAAGTTATAGCGTCTACATAATAGGGGATAGTTTTAAGGCATTTTTATTTATGGCAATTTTTTTTACTAGTAATGGCGGTGATCAGCGATTTTTATTGTGACTGCGACATTATGGCGGATACATTGGACACCTTTGACACTATTTTGGGACCATTGTCATTTATACAGCGATCAGTGCTATAAAAATGCACTGATTACTGTGTAAATGACACTGGCGGGGAAGGGGTTAACCACTAGGGGGCGAGGAAGGGGTTAAGTGTGTCCTAGGGAGTGATTCTAACTGTGTGGGGGCTGGGCTACCAGTGACACAACACTGATCGCTGCTCCCAATGACAGGGAGCAGTAGATTACTGTCCTGTCACTAGGCAGAACAGGGAAATGCCTCGTTCTGCCTCTCCGTGACACAATCGCGGGACAGTGGCGGACATCGAGTCCGTGGGCACGGTCACGAAGCATGGTGCCAAATTGAAAGCAACGTACAGGTATGTTGCTTTGTGCAGCCATGCCATTCTGCCGACCTATATCGGCGTTAGCCGGTCGGCAAGTGGTTAGTTAGATAGTGTGCTATACTGTGCTATTTTGCTTCAATTGTCAGTGTAGAATATTAGTTTAGTGTCAGTCTAGGGATAGTGTGAGTGTAGTGAGGAGGACCATCATTCAGCTTTGCATAGTGTGCTGCTAGAGTAGAGACAGCTCAGATAGTTTCACTGTAGTGTAGTGAGATGGTGTCAGTAATCTTGACATTAGTGTATAGCTAGAGTAGGGACAGTTCAGATAGCGTCAGTGTAGTGACGGTTGAACACTGTCTATTTGATTGCGTTACTGCCAGTTTAAAGCCATTTACTTCTGTGTTCATTGCTGCCAGTTTAAAGCCATTTACTTCTGTGTGCGTTACTGCCAGTTTAATGCCATATAGTTCTGTGCGTCACTGTACGTTTGGTGCATTATATTGCAGTATATTATAGTGTATCCGTAGAGTGTGTCTGTGTAGTGTGAGTACTCAAATTAAAAGGCACCCTCTGGCAGAACCTCTCTCATGCCCCCAGGCAACAAGAAGCGCTATCTCTGGCAGAACCTCTCCCATGCCCCCAGGCAACAAGAAGCTCTCTCTGGCAACAAGAAGCTCTCTCTTTTTGGCAGAACCTCTCTCATGCCCCCAGTCAACAAGAAGCTCTCTCTGGCAGAACCTCTCTCGTGCCCCCAGGCAACAAGAAGCTCTCTCTCTGGCAGAACCTCTCCCATGCCCCCAGGCAACAAGAAGCTCTCTCTCTGGCAGAACCTCTCCCATGCCCCCAGGCAACAAGAAGCTCTCTCTCTGGCAGAACCTCTCCCATGCCCCCAGGCAACAAGAAGCTCTCTCTCTGGCAGAACCTCTCCCATGCCCCCAGGCAACAAGAAGCTTTCTCTCTGGCAGAACCTCTCCCATGCCCCCAGGCAGCAGACAGGCTCTCTCTGACAGAGCCCTCGAGCACATGGCCAGGCCTCAGACTCCAGGCTTCACCCAATCCAGTTGTTCCTCACACATCTACACCAGACCAAGGTCTGGGTGGGAGGGCCCTGATTACCTGACTTCCTCCCTCCAAATATATAACCTCTCCCAGCATCCTCAGTGGCCCGAGACCCCTACTGATTGGCTGAAAGAGATATGCATATACATAACTAAGTCTCACTTCAGCTCATCATACTAATGCCAAAGGCAACAGTGCCATCTATTGACAGAAGGAAGGAACCACAGCTAAACCCGGCTTAGGAGAAAACACAAAAAATCACAAAGACTATAAATCAGCCAGGTGACTTACCACCTAGCACACCTAAATTTACCACTAGCCCCTGTTTAAGGCAAGGGTGCTACACACTGTACACAGCATAGACTACAGCCACCCCCGCTGCAGTGACCCACACTCAGCTGTCTCTCCTGCTCCCCCTAGTGGTCATGCTGGAACAGGAAGCACAGGTGAGAGAGCTGCGGCTGGGTACGGTTTCCAAGAGTTGTGTTTACCTTTCCTGAGGATACATGAATTACTGCACTAATTAAAGAGAGCCTGTCATTGTGTATAGAACTACGTCTCAGGACTCCTTTCTCCCACCTGCCAAGAAGTTCAATCCGGGAACCCCTCCATCCAACCACTTCCAGACATGCAGCTTGGACACAATAACCAGCACTCTCCTCCTCTCTATATACAGTATACATTTTCCATTTATACACTATCTATATGGAGACTACACAATATACAGACTTCGGATCTATGGTATCAGTGGGGGGATGTTATACACAGGGATATATAGAATGATACATACTCGCCACTCTATATACAGTATACATAATCCATTTATACATTATCTATATGGAGACTACACAATATACAGACTTCGGATCTATGGTATCAGTGGGGGGATGTTATACACAGGGATATATAGAATGATACAGACTCTCCTCCTCTCTCTATACAGTATACATCAGGGATATGCAATTTGCGGACCTCCAGCTGTTGCAGAATTACAAGTCCCATGAGGCATAGCAGGACCCTGACAGCTACACAATACTTTGGAGAGTTGACATATTTACCCAGGATGCCAGGTGACCTACCCATGGACACCCTCTCTTGCACTGCATGCTGGGTAGGACATAAAAGGACCCAGAGCGGCCATCTTAGGTCTCTTCTGGACGCATGGCCTGCCTGTGAGCACCTGTGAGGAGGTATCCCAGCTCTTGCGGAGCGCAACTGTAGCAGATTGTGTGAGCGACCTGGCGGTGTGAGCGATACAGTGATCGGATTGGAAAGTTCCAGAGACACTCATCCGAGCACCGGAGGACCGGGTTTACCTAGCGGAACGGAGCAGAGTGACGGATCCGGCCGGCATTGAAGCAAGCCACAGATACCGAAGCTACTATACAGAGCTTCATATCCAGTTGGTGAGCGGGTTACGGCCCACAGCTTTATTACACTTTTGCATCTAGTCAGGCTCACATACAGTTTCGCTGAGACCTGTAGTCCCACGAAGGAGGATTACAGTAACTGACATTAGACAGGCATAAGGCCTAATTCTTATTCCACCTTAAAGCGGTTCTGCACTGCGTTTTTTTTGGGGGGGAATATGCTAAGGATTAATAGCTAAATTGGGGGACTCACCTGTTCCATCTTCCATCTCAATCGCAGCCGGTTTTCCTCCGCTAAAATTCTTTATCTGCTGCTTTTCTGCTGGGGGCCATCTTGCCTGTGGGCATGTGAAACCCCACAGGCACTTTAGATGGCCCAGCATGCACCGCCGTTACTGCGCCGAGCTCGCGCGTGCGCAGTAACGGCAAAGTGCAGCTCACGTTCTCCGAAATCTCGCGAGATGTCCCAAGAAGGAGTTGAGGTGTGACCAATTGGAAGACCCCATGGGGAAATTGGTCCTGGAGGCACTGGAAAACAAGAGTCCAGAGGGGCTTCGACTTCACCCTTCCAAAGAAGCTCGCCTACTTAGGAGAGAGTTGGACAAGTTACAGGTGCATCAGGGAGTGGTCTACCGAAGGGGCCCCTCTGATAGCTCAGAAGATAAGTGGCAGTTGTTTCTCCCCGAAAAGCATCGAGAGACGGTGCTGATTGCCTTACATGACCAGCATGGTCACTTAGGAGCAGAGAGAACCTTCCAACTTGTCAGAGACCGGTTTTATTGGCCCTGCATGAGGGCCGAAGTGGAGGAGTATTGCCATTCCTTTGCAAGATGCATTCAGAGGAAGACTTTACCCCATCAAGCTGCCCCAATGGGCCATCTACAAAGTCAAGGCCCAATGGATCTGGTATGCATTGATTTTCTCTGCCTCGAACCCGATTTGAGTGGATTGGGAAATGTTCTGGTGGTAACCGACCATTACACCCGTTATGCTCAGGCTTTCCCAACCAAGGACCAGAAGGCCTCTACAGTAGCCAAGGTACTTTTGGAGAAGTACTGTGGTCATTATGGACTACCACAGAGAATCCATTCAGACCAAGGAAGGGACTTTGAGAGTCGCCTGATCAGGAAGCTACTAGATTCTCTGGGAGTAGAGACGACTAGAACTACACCCTATCACCCTCAAGGTGATGCCCAGCCTGAAAGGTTCAACAGGACCCTATTGAACATGTTGGGAACTTTGGAAACAGAGAAGAAGCAACATTGGAGCCAACACATCTCAGCTCTAGTACATGCCTACAACTGCACCACAAGTGATGTGACAGGTTTTTCCCCTTACCGGCTTATGTTTGGGAGAGAAGCAAGATTGCCAGTGGATTTGGCCTTTGGCATTTCCTTAGACCATGCCTCTGCTGCCTCCCACAAAGGATATGTGGACAGACTGAGGCACAGTCTGAAGATAGCTTATGAGAAAGCTCAAGCGGCCTCTGACCAGAGGGGGCCCCGAAACAAGCGGAACTTTGATTTGAAGGTTCGAGTACAGGACCTACAGCCTGGGACCGTGTACTGTTACGCAATCTAGGGATCCCTGGAAAACACAAGATTGCTGATAGATGGAGATCAGAACCGTATATCATCTGTAGAAAGCTCCCAGGATTGCCTGTCTACAAGTTGAAGCCAGAAGGAAGAGTGGGGCCTTTGAAGACCTGGCATAGGAATCATTTGCTCCCACTTACTGAAGCAGTCAGAATGCCTCCAGCAAGAGACTTACCTGAATCTGTTTCCATTCTGGATACCCCCAGGCCTAATACTCGGTCTCAGACATCCCAAACTAGGGGTGGACAGGACCCCCAATCAGCAGAGGAAGAAAGAGGAGAACTTGAATGGCTATGGCCTTCCTCAACTCCAGGAAATTCCACCATAGATCTCCCACCTACTGAAGAGGTGGAAGATGGAACATTGAACCCAGAAGCCACAGAGTTTGTGCCATTAAGTGATGTGCCTGAGTGCTGGGAAGACATTCCTGGACTCTACTCAGAAGAAGAAGAAGTAGATGTTCCAGAACCAGAGATGTTGCCAGAATGTGTTCCTGAAGAAGTCCCAAGAGAACAGAGAGCTCGCAGAGTTGTGAGGGCTCCCAAGAAGTTAACTTACCCTCAAATGGGAAAAAGTTCAGAGGACTCTGTTACCACAGCAAGGAGAAGTGCTGAACGCCCTGACCCATCCACTGTTCATTTGGTGAGGGCAACCCCAGCTCACTCTCTGGCACAGTTAAACAGGTCGCCCACACTGAAGTGACCTGTAGACAGGACAGCTCCCCATCTTGTGCCAATTGGTGGGAAGCTCCTCTGTCTGAATTATGTGAACGTGTTGTCTCAAAGAAAGTTTGTAGATTGAACACTGTCTTTGGGGACCAAAGATTCAAAGTGGGGGGAGTGTGTAGCGGGGGTCGTACCCCTTTTAGGGGGAAAGACTACATTCCCCATAATTCCCCAGGCTCCCGGGAGGATTGTTTCCGCCCGAGAGGCTTCTGGGGAGGTGATAAAAGGGAAGAGGAGAGAGACCGCCTCTTCCTCTTCTGACTGGGCTGGTGACGCAGACACTTCTGAGTGAGGAGACACCTGTGCGGACCGGGACTGCTGAAGGCCTGAAGCCTGGCCTTGCAGCAGGTGGAGAGAGACTCTCACCCCTCAGAGTCAGCAGCAGCGGAGCGGAGACTCTTCCCTACAGTCGGTCAGTCGGAGAGAGGACCGGAACGCAGGGGCTGTGACGGAGGAGACCGGACGCCGCCATTGGAGGGACCGGAGCTGAGGACGGTACCCCAGGATTGGTGAGCGAGCTGAAAGGGCTCATTCTACATTGCTACATACACTTCCATGCCTATTGAACTGCCAAGGCACAATTTACCTCAGAGCAGCAAATGTTTCTTTCTGTGGATTACAAATACAACATTTAAAGCTACATGTGCACCTCCTCTACAGTTCTCTTGCCGGTGAAGAATACTGTACTTATACAAGGACTGAGCTCTATTGCTAGGGATCAGGCTGGTCCGTTAGGTAGGCGCAGATAGATTTATTGCACCTCAGGGTGCATAGCAGACGGTCGCTTCACTTGGCGCTCCGTTTCCCCATTGCTAGTCTGATACATATATGTGTACATGTTAAAGTGCATATTGCAGGGACCTGCTAAAGTATTGTAAGTCATATGTTTAAATGCATGTTACTATTTCTTTCTTACTGCCAAAGTAAAGCCAGTTATTCTTATCTCAGCAGTCTGCTTGTGAGTTTGAATCCATTACACTTAGAGTATAAGTGATATTTATATGTGCATAGATACATACCCCTTTACTAACTGTGCCAGAGCGGGTAGAGCAAATTGCCGGGGGTTGGTGGAGCTGTACTCAGGGACCCAAAACAAACCAGCGGCCCTCTTAACTGTGGGGGTATCGCTACATGGGCAACAGGCATCCTGTAATTTTGACGCGATTTGTCGGGGGGACAATTGCCACAAAATCGCACTGCGATTGGGGTGCCTTTGATAGTAAGGGGATCACAAGCATGTCTGTGTGGCGATTTGGGAATTGCGGACAGAATCACAGCGATTCCGCCCACGATTCGGAACGCCTAGGTGTGAACTGAGCCTTAGTGTCACTGGTGATGTCAGTGGCAGTTAGTCAGTTCCCACAAAGTGTCAGTTACAGTTAGCGTCACTATCACAGTCCCACTATAAGTCACTCCTTCTTTACAAATGGGGGGGCGCAGTTTGCCATCTTTGCCCTGGGCACTGGATGACCATGTCCCGGCACTGAATGTACTTCACTGGCTAGACTGGTGTTCATAGAAGAAGCTACACTTGAGTGACCCCCCCCCCCCCCCTCCTAAATTCCATGCTTATCTTCTGTATAATGATCAATCTGTTTGATCAGATCTTATTGATCGGGATTCATAGAATTGTAGATCCTCCATCTCAGTGTGAAGAAGGAGAACTCTTCTGTGAAAGGTGGAGGTCTGTCCGTGGTCTGTCTGTACAATCTGTTGGTGGAATCTGTGGTAGATGACCAGTGGTTTAGGTCTCCTCATATTGGGAATCCCACCAGACAGTCTATGTATGGTGGATGTATACATGGAGACAATGGATTATCACATCAATGTCTGAGGAATGTTTCTGATGGAGCGTCTTTTCTTTCTATTATAATGAGGTTTTATTGGAATTGTAAATAATCTTTTTTAGACATTTTCTGTTGATTCTTCTGAATACCAACATAGTCATAGTGACCCCTCAGAAATCCGGTGATCATCTTGTAACAAAATGAACTCCAAATACATACAGACATAGGGAAAGTTAGTTCTAATCTCTGTATACAGAGAGGAAATTGGTTACACCCAATGAAGAGTTGTGTAAGAAGTGACTGAAGGCAGAACGGATAGTGGTTTTATCAGGAAATCCCCCTCCCCCATACTCTCCACTCCTCCTTCCTGTGTCAAGACATCATTGGCAGTAAAGTTCAGATTAGCACACATTACGAGACGTTAAGGAAGCAGCCGAACATCCAGATTTCATGTGGTAAGAAGTTGGACTCTCTTGGTGCCGTGGTTCCAGGTTTTATCTTCCAGAATCTTCTGTGATTGGACTCTTCACCTTTACCGAACTGTTTTCAGGTCTCTTCATTGTCGGGAAGTACAAACAATCTGATTGGAGGATGTATGGGCAGATCTAACAAGGTGAGACCCCACCAATCATTCTTCTGACTGCTCTAAATAAAGTCTATATCCATATAGATAATTTATAAAGGGATGATGTATACTGTATATATAGAGAGGAGAGTCTGTATCATTCTATATGTAGCACTAACCCCCGAAGGAGCTGCTGGTTTGATTTGGGCCTGCACTCTGTTAATAAACCCCCACTGACTTTACTCAGTCCCCTTGACACATCTGTGGTGCAATAAGAATTAGGCCTTATGCCTGTCTAATGTCAGTTACTGTAATCCTCCTTCGTGGGACTACAGGTCTCAGCGAAACTGTATGTGAGTCTGACTAGATGCAAAAGTGTAATAAACTGTGGGCCGTAACCCGCTCACCAACTGGATATGAAGCTCTGTATAGTAGCTTCGGTATCTGTGGCTTGCTTCAATGCCGGCCGGATCCGTCACTCTGCTCCGTTCCGCTAGGTAAACCCGGTCCTCCGGTGCTCGGATGAGTGTCTCTGGAACTTTCCAATCCGATCACTGTATCGCTCACACCGCCAGGTCGCTCACACAATCTGCTACAGTTGCGCTCCGCAAGAGCTGGGATACCTCCTCACAGGTGCTCACAGGCAGGCCATGCGTCCAGAAGAGACCTAAGATGGCCGCTCTGGGTCCTTTTATGTCCTATCCGATCATGTATCGCCCAGGGTTGCTCACACAATCTGCTACAGTTGCGCTCCGCAAGAGCTGTAGGCCGCTTGTCACCTATCAGGGCAGCCATGTCCACCTGGCATCCTGGTCCTTTTATGTCCTACCCAGCATGCAGTGCAAGATAGGGTGTCCATGGGTAGGTCACCTGGCATCCTGGGTAAATATGTCAACTCTCCAAAGTATTGTGTAGCTGTCAGGGTCCTGCTATGCCTCATGGGACTTGTAATTCTGCAACAGCTGGAGGTCCGCAAATTGCATATCCCTGATGTATACTGTATAGAGAGAGGAGGAGAGTCTGTATCATTCTATATATCCCTGTGTATAACATCCCCCCACTGATACCATAGATCCGAAGTCTGTATATTGTGTAGTCTCCATATAGATAATGTATAAATGGATTATGTATACTGTATATAGAGTGGCGAGTATGTATCATTCTATATATCCCTGTGTATAACATCCCCCCACTGATACCATAGATCCGAAGTCTGTATATTGTGTAGTCTCCATATAGATAGTGTATAAATGGAAAATGTATACTGTATATAGAGAGGAGGAGAGTGCTGTTTCCTGTGCCCAAGCTGCATGTCTGGAAGTGGTTGGATGGAGGGGTTCCCGGATTGAACTTCTTGGCAGGTGGGAGAAAGGAGTCCTGAGACGTAGCCCTATACACAATGACAGGCTCTCTTTAATTAGTGCAGTAATTCATGTATCCTCAGGAAAGGTAAACACAACTCTTGGAAACCGTACCCAGCCGCAGCTCTCTCACCTGTGCTTCCTGTTCCAGCATGACCACTAGGGGGAGCAGGAGAGACAGCTGAGTGCGGGTCACTGCAGCGGGGGTGGCTGTAGTCTATGCTGTGTACAGTGTGTAGCACCCTTGCCTTAAACAGGGGCTAGTGGTAAATTTAGGTGTGCTAGGTGGTAAGTCACCTGGCTGATTTATAGTCTTTGTGATTTTTTGTGTTTTCTCCTAAGCCGGGTTTAGCTGTGGTTCCTTCCTTCTGTCAATAGATGGCACTGTTGCCTTTGGCATTAGTATGATGAGCTGAAGTGAGACTTAGTTATGTATATGCATATCTCTTTCAGCCAATCAGTAGGGGTCTCGGGCCACTGAGGATGCTGGGAGAGGTTATATATTTGGAGGGAGGAAGTCAGGTAATCAGGGCCCTCCCACCCAGACCTTGGTCTGGTGTAGATGTGTGAGGAACAACTGGATTGGGTGAAGCCTGGAGTCTGAGGCCTGGCCATGTGCTCGAGGGCTCTGTCAGAGAGAGCCTGTCTGCTGCCTGGGGGCATGGGAGAGGTTCTGCCAGAGAGAGAGCTTCTTGTTGCCTGGGGGCATGGGAGAAGTTCTGCCAGAGAGAAAGCTTTTTGTTGCCTGGGGGCATGGGAGAGGTCTTCCTGGGGGCATGGGAGAGGTTGCCAGAGAGAGAGCTTCTTGTTGCCTGGGGGCATGGGAGAGGTTCTGCCAGAGAGAGAGCTTCTTGTTGCCTGGGGGCATGGGAGAGGTTCTGCCAGAGAGAGAGCTTCTTGTTGCCTGGGGGCATGAGAGAGGTTCTGCCAGAGAGAGAGCTTCTTGTTGCCTGGGGGCATGGGAGAGGTTCTGCCAAAAAGAGAGAGCTTCTTGTTGCCTGGGGGCATGAGAGAGGTTCTGCCAGAGAGAGAGCTTCTTGTTGCCTGGGGGCATGAGAGAGGTTCTGCCAGAGATAGCACTTCTTGTTGCCTGGGGGCATGGGAGAGGTTCGGCCAGAGAGAGCTTCTTGTTGCCTGGGGGCATGGGAGAGGTTCTGCCAGAGATAGCGCTTCTTGTTGCCTGGGGGCATGAGAGAGGTTCTGCCAGAGGGTGCCTTTTAATTTGAGTACTCACACTACACAGACACACTCTACGGATACACTATAATATACTGCAATATAATGCACCAAACGTACAGTGACGCACAGAACTATATGGCATTAAACTGGCAGTAACGCACACAGAAGTAAATGGCTTTAAACTGGCAGCAATGCACACAGAAGTAAATGGCTTTAAACTGGCAGTAACGCAATCAAATAGACAGTGTTCAACCGTCACTACACTGACGCTATCTGAACTGTCCCTACTCTAGCTATACACTAATGTCAAGATTACTGACACCATCTCACTACACTACAGTGAAACTATCTGAGCTGTCTCTACTCTAGCAGCACACTATGCAAAGCTGAATGATGGTCCTCCTCACTACACTCACACTATCCCTAGACTGACACTAAACTAATATTCTACACTGACAATTGAAGCAAAATAGCAGAGTATAGCACACTATCTAACTAACCACTTGCCGACCGGCTAACGCCGATATACGTCGGCAGAATGGCATGGCTGCACAAAGCAACATACCTGTACGTTGCTTTCAATTTGGCACCATGCTTCGTGACCGTGCCCACGGACTCGATGTCCGCCACTGTCCCGCGATTGTGTCACGGAGAGGCAGAACGAGGCATTTCCCTGTTCTGCCTAGTGACAGGACAGTAATCTACTGCTCCCTGTCATTGGGAGCAGCGATCAGTGTTGTGTCACTGGTAGCCCAGCCCCCACACAGTTAGAATCACTCCCTAGGACACACTTAACCCCTTCCTCGCCCCCTAGTGGTTAACCACTTCCCCGCCAGTGTCATTTACACAGTAATCAGTGCATTTTTATAGCACTGATCGCTGTATAAATGACAATGGTCCCAAAATAGTGTCAAAAGTGTCCAATGTATCCGCCATAATGTCGCAGTCACGATAAAAATCGCTGATCACCGCCATTACTAGTAAAAAAAATTGCCATAAATAAAAATGCCATAAAACTATCCCCTATTATGTAGAAGCTATAACTTTTGCGCAAACCAATCAATATAAGCTTATTGCAATTCTTTTTTACCAAAAATATGTAGAAGAATATGTATCGGCCTAAACTGATGAAAAAAAAAAGTTTTTTTATATATTTTTGGGGGATATTTATTATAGCAAAATGTAAAAAATTATGCGTTTTTTTTTTCTAAATTTACGCTCTTTTTTTGTTTATAGCACAAAAAATAAAAACCGCAGAGGTGATCAAATACCACCAAAAGAAAGCTCTATTTGTGAGAAAAAAGGGACATCAATTTTGTTTGGGTGCAACATCGCACGACCGCACAATTGTCAGTTAAATCGACGCAGTGCCGAATTGCAAAAAAAGGCCTGGTCATTAGGCAGCCAAATCTTCCGGGGCTGAAGTGGCTAAAAGCAATGAACAGAGCCCTGTTCTATCCCTCTCCACGCCAAAATCACACTGAAAATGGCTGCCATTGAAAGAATACTTTTGTACTGTGGGGCGGGAATGAGACATGATTGGATAAAGTCATGATGACAGTGTCCAATCATGACTCTGACAGTGCTCTGTGCCCTGATTGGCTGAAGCTTTCACTGTTTCAGCCAATCAGGTCTTGCAATGCACTGTTCAGTGGTGTAATGCATTGTAGTCGGGAAAAACGGTCAAACAACACGTTTTTTCGGATGTTCGCCGAACACTCCGAACATGCGAAAGTTTGGCCCGAACTTATGCTCGGGCCAAACCGTTCGCCCATCCCTAGTGGGGAATGATGGAGTTCTGAGATGAAGTAGCAGAGGTTACTCTTCATGTGCTGGGGACTGTGAAGAGGCTGGGAAAGCATCCAGGGGAACTCATCCAAGGAGACCCTGCACGGTGCTGTGAGTTTTTGGTTGCTATAGGAGACGGCCGTTGCTACGTAATAAAGAACACTGGGTGCAGGCCTAAGGCTCTTGTTCTGTATTGCTGTCTACCTGCGCTGTTTTGTTTTTGGAGTCTGCTGATCTGTCGGCATATTGTCTTAGGGTGTCCTGTGTCCTAACCCTCTCTCCCTCATTTTTCCTGTTGTGAGCCATAAACTCACTTTTGTTTATCCTAAAAGTGTCTGGCGCCCATCTTTTCTGCAAATGTCTACAACCAATCATGCCTAAGAACCAGCACCCTGAGGTGAAATGTCAGCCCTTCCTGATGCTGGGGGTCAGGAGGGATGCTACAAGTGTATTTGTGTTCCTCTCCTACAGTCCCTGCCCCCCCCCCCCCCCCCCATCCACTCCACTGTACAGAGCTACTTCTGAGGATATTTTACTGCCCCAGCCTGGCGCCATAAGGTGGCTTCCTAAGCTGTCTTATGGTGGCACCTTCTCTGTAAGTTGGTGAAGGTGGAAAGGCCAGTGGTCTGACCCGCGTTGGTCACAGTGCCAATTTTTTTTCTTTGTTGTGCAGTGCGCTTCTGAGCAGAATTTAAGCCGCGTAGTGCGATGTCACTCATCAGACACAAAGATAGAAAGAGTCACCACACGTCCTTCTTCTCACTCACACAACACCCGAGCTGTGCCGTTTCCTGGCAAAACCACAAGCCAGTTTCATACACAAGTTAGAAGAGACAACCATATCAGAGCCAGACTACCGCCATCCCTTCAATTTGGTTCAGATCTGCATTCCCCGGGCAGAGAAAATCTTTAGACAGAAATTTTAGTGGGAAATAAACCTTTACTCACGTTTTTGGCCCCATCAGAGGATTCTCCAACTTGCTTCTGAATTTCTGCAAAGGCACCAAAAATATAAAGGGAGTTGTGGATTTTCTCAGCAGATCCCGGAATCGGGATGGAGATGGTCTTCCATCAGAGAAGACATTATTGTCCACACAGAAGATAAGACGTGGGGAGGTGAAGGAATGGGATCCATCTCCGTCCTCTGGGCTTTACACAGCACTTTATATACGGTAGGTACATCCAAATAAGGGATTAGACTGGAATTATCATTGGTCAATTCATCTCCACATTCTGCCATAAATTATCCAATCACATGACAGGTACATATACATTACCCCTTCACCCCCTGAAGGTTTTACCCCTTTATGGCCGGGACATTCTTTGCTATTCAGCACTGTGCTACTTTAACTAGTAATTGCTCGGTCATGTGACACTGTACACAAATTACACTTATATCTTTTTTATCACACAAATAGAGCTTTCTTTTGGTGGTATTTAATCACCTCTGGATTTTTTTTGTGCTATAAACGAAAAATACCAAACCATTAAAAAAAATAAACTTTTTACTTTCTGTTCTAAAACATTCAAAACAAATGATTTATAATTTGAGGCCAAAATGTACTCTGCTCCATGTCTTTGGTAAAAAAAATCCTAATAAGTGTATATTGATAGGTTTGTGTGAAAGTTATAATTTCTACAAATGATGGTATATATAATGGAATTTGTTTTATTTTTTATATTAGTAATGGTGATGATCAGCGACTTATAATAAGACTGTGATAGTGCGGTGTGCAATCTGACACTAGCTGACACTGGGTGGGAACTGACACTGACATCACCAGTGACAGTAAGGACTCGTTCACACCATACATGCCTGAAAACTGATGGGAAGATTTCACTTGCAGAGACATCAGTTGACATCAGTTTTCATGTCAGTTGACATCTCAGCATTATGTCCGCCATTCTGTCCCCACCATCACTTCCAGCATTCCGTCCCCCTTATCACTGTCCACCATTCTGTCCCCACCATCACTTCCAGCATTCCGTCCCCCTTAACACTGTCCACCATTCTGTCCCCACCATCACTTCCAGCATTCCTTCCCGCTCATCGCTGTCCACCAGTCTGTCCCCACCATCACTTCTGCCATTCCGTCCCCCTCATCACTGTCCACCATTCTGTCCCCACCATCACTTCCAGCATTCTGTCCCCACCATCACTTCTGCATCACTTCTGCCATTCCGTCCCCCTCATCACTGTCCACCAGTCTGTCCGCCCCCCCCCCATCACTGTCCACCATTCTGTCCCCACCATCACTTCCAGCATTCTGTCCCCCTCATCACTGTCCACCATTCTGTCCCCCACCATCACTGTCCACCATTCTGTCCCCACCATCACTTCCAGGATTCTGTCCCCCTCATCACTGTCCGCCACTCTGTCCCCACCTTCACTTCTGCCATTCCGTCCCCCTCATCACTGTCCACCACTCTGTCCCCCTCATCACTGTCCACCACTCTCTCCCCACCATCACTTCTGCCATTCCGTCCCCCCATCACTGTCCACCACTGTCCACCATTCTGTCCCCACCATCACTGTCCACCATTCTGTCCCCACCATCACTTCCAGCATTCTGTCCCCCTCATCACTGTCCGCCACTCTGTCCCCACCTTCAATTCTGCCATTCCGTCCCCCTCATCACTGTCCACCACTCTCTCCCCACCATCACTTCTGCCATTCCGTCCCCCTCATCACTGTCCACCATTCTGTCCCCACCATCACTGTCCACACCATCACTTCCAGCATTCTGTCCCCCTCATCACTGTCCGCCACTCTGTCCCCACCTTCACTTCTGCCATTCCGTCCCCCTCATCACTGTCCACCACTCTCTCCCCACCATCACTTCTGCCATTCCGTCCCCCTCATCACTGTCCACCAGTCTGTCCACACCATCACTTCCAGCATTCTGTCCCCCCCATCACTGTCCGCCACTCTGTCCCCACCATCACTTCTGCCATTCCGTCCCCCACATTACTGTCCCCACCATCACTGTCCACCATTCTGTCCCCCACATTACTGTCCACCATTCTGTCCCCCACATTACTGTCCACCATTCTGTCCCCCACATTACTGTCCGCCATTCTGTCCCCCACATTACTGTCCACCATTCTGTCCCCCACATTACTGTCCACCATTCATTCCCCACCATCACTGTCCACCATTCCATCACCCTCATCACTGTCCACCTTTCTGTCCCCACCAGTGGCGGCCCATCCATAGAGGTCGCACGGGCACCGCCCCACCCATCCATGCATCCGGCCCCCTGATCTACATATCAGGGCACCATACTATGGATTCTAATGTTTTTTTTTTAAGCACCTGATTAGAGCCAGAGGCAAAAAAGGGTGGGCTTGGGGCATAGAGCACTCCCCCCCCCCCCCGATTCCCACCCAGTTGTGGGACGATAGAGAATACATTTTGCTATTTTCACACTAAAGTTCCTCCTCGCCAATCAGGAGGCGGGTCGTGAGACATGTTTTCTGATTTCCCAAAGCATCAGCTAATCCTATTGGATGTCTAGGGCTTAGGAGGAACAGAGGGGAGACGCACGGCACAGAAAGCCGCAGGAGGAGTGGACACCAGAGAGACTGCCTGCACCCTGGTAGAGGAGAGGACACCACAGCCTGCCAGCCCTAGATCAGGTAGGTACCTGACCGCTGGTCTCACGGGAGGGGGGGGGGGGGTGGTGGTGTCAGTGCTGCGCCGCCGGAGAAAAACCCACTGTAATGCACACGGCTTCCTCCAGTTTGTAACTTCAGATATCAGATATTGTAAGAACCAGCCGAGACTAGCTCAGTTACACAGCTTGAACATGCAATGTTTATTTGAACAAACTCACCCAAATATATACACCAGGAGGACATCTCTCTAGCAATGAAAACTGTAACCAGAAACAGAATTAACATAGCTAATTAACTACTCACTTAAAGCAGCCAAGAGGACTCCATGCCCACCTGGCCATTGTTGTGCCCATACCAGCCTTATTAACTCAGATGTCTACTCCTTGTGCGTTTTTTCTCCCAAAAACAGCATCCTCAATCCATACTGCGACCAGTACCTTTCCTGGATGAAGGGGAGAACTTTTCCCTGGTGGTGCTGCTCACGGGCTAGCGCTTCCTTCCAGAGTTTGCAGCGGATAAGTTCATACCATCCCAGCAGGACCTGCTCTGATACTGGTCCTCTGTGCTGTATCTGCATCTCTCGCAACCTCATTCCGAATTTCTCTTCCATGGCGGCTGGTATCTGTCCTCTCCTCTCCTGCTATCTAGACCTTGAATCCAGGTGGAGGTTTGGATGTCCCAGACTGCCGGAAGCATCCCACTGCTGCCACCAATGTAACGAAACAAACCACACCCTGCTTAAGTGCTTCCGTCAGCACACTGTTTCCTCCAGTCTGGAACTTAAGATAGCAGATATTGTAAGAACCAGACTAGCTCAGTTACACAGCTTGAACATGGAATATTTATTTGAAAAAAACACTTTAGGTGGGTGCTATTAGTTAAAGACAGGTTAAATTGTCAGTGCCTTACTGTTATTTTGTACAGGCCTGGAGGTTTGGTTTGGGATAGGGTGGAGTTGTAGGTTAGAGGGGGTGTGACCACCTGTTCATCACCCTGGAAAAACCCTCCCTTACTTCTCCAGAGAAGTATCTGGAAAGGAGGCGGGTCAGGGCCTGAAGGACAGGCAGTGTGTATAACCCTTGTCCAATTGTTAATTTTTTTGGGCAGGGGCGGGGTCCATACATATACACTGGGGTCACATGTTCCCTGGGGAAGATGGGACCAGCGTTCCTCCAGAAAGGCAGCAAAATGTGACCTTAATGATCAGGGCTGGAAGGCCTGGAAGTTCAGAGATTCCAGAGCTGGAAAGCCACGGAACTTCGCCGGAAGGCATGGAGGTTCAGAGACTCCAGAGCTAGAAGGTTTCACCAATCAAGAAGCAAGAAGTAGCTGCAAACCGACCTGAGTAAACCGGGGTCTCCTGGACCTTTCCTGAGCTGGCCTGGGAAAAATTGGCAGGATGTGAGCAGGCAGGTGAGGCCTGGGATTTCCAGCATTTCAGAGTACCACATGCTTTTCAGAGGGGCATGCGCCAGTTCATTAAGGGAAAGGGTCTAATACTCATGCAGCTTAGTCAAGAGGACACTTATATCTTCTTGCACCATTCAAGTAACCCCACTGCCAAATCAGGAATAAAGTTATCGTTTGAACTGTTTCTAACTTGTCTGTGCATTACTAAAGCGGGGGTGGAAGAAGCGGGGTTAAACCAGCATCAGGGGAGGGCTGGCAGCCTTAGGCCTGGGGGGCAAGTCCAGTCAAGTGGCCCATTTAACCACCAAATTAGCTCCACATTTCCAGCACAGAGAGAAATTGCTCCACATTTCTGGTACAGACAGAGAAATCGCTCCACATTGCCGGTACAGACAGAGAAATCGCTCCACATTGCCGGTACAGACAGAGAAATCGCTTCACATTGCTGGCCCAGAGAGAGAGACTGCTCCACATTACAGTTTCTCTGTGGAAGCAATGTTGCGCAGTCTCTCTCTCTCTCTGTGTGCAGGCCAGTGCACCAGCCCCCAGGGTCAGATTTAGGGCATCCTGGGCCTGGTGTAGTAGTGGGGCAGGTTTAGAAGTGGCAGGGATATGATGTAAATAACGTCATATCCCAGCTCTCCTCTTACTGGCCACCGTCCTGTGTTTCTAGGAGCCTGTACTGGCTTGTGCCCAGACTTGGTCGCAGTCGCACAGGTGTAATGCTAGGGAAGCCTGGCATTTGATTTTCCAAGCTTCTGTAAGAGCCGTGTGTCGGTGTGTGCTCTTGGGTGAAGGTTTCTGAGCCATCAGAATACAGTGATCACTACTGGCAGCTATAGCAGCCAGCAGTGATCGACAAAAAAAAAAAGACACGCTGGTTGTACTGAAGTCAGTTGATTTCTGTATAACCCGAATTCTGTACAACCAGTCTGCTCATACATAGATTGAAATTCTGCCCTGATTGGGTAATGCCTTGTCCAATCAGGGAGCAGTAAATAGCTGGCTAGTAAGGAGTGGGGTCGGGAAGCCGGCCGTGGCATTCTTTACAACTGATGAGTCATCAGCTGTCAATGGGTTTCCCCGCTGACAGCTGAATAAAAAAAAAAACATTGCAGGCAATAAAAAAATGTGGGAGCCCCTTCCTCCAATTCGTACCAGACCCTTATCCGAGCATGCAGCCTGATAGGCCAGGAACTAGGGGGGAAGAGCGAGCGCCCCCCCCCCTCCTGAACCATACCAAGCCACATGCCCTCAACCTAGGGGGGCGATTTTGGGCAGGGGGTCCTCCCATCCCAAAGCACCTTGTCCCCCCATGTTGATGGGGAAAAGTGCCTCTTCTGGGCAGCCCTGGGAGGTGGTTGTGGGGATTTCTGGGCGGGGCTTATTGGAATCTGGAACACCCTTTAACAAGGGGGGGGCCCAGATCCTGCCCCCACATGACTCCGTATGGGGTGCCTAGTACCCCTACCTATTCACCAAATAAATGTCAAAAAGTTATAGACATACAGAGACAGTTTTTGACAATTTATAAATACAAAAGCAATGCGCTTTAGAATGAAAAAATACCCCATAGTAATGCTGCTACTTAAATAACATAAACATAACAAATAATAATGAATATATATATAAATGAATAATGAGAAAGTCTTGTGAATCCATGCCCAAAAAACAGTCCTTATTGAAGAGTAGGGATGAGTCGAACACCCCCGGGTTTGGTTCGCACCAGAACCTGTAAACGGACCGAAAGTTTGCGCGAATATTCGAACCCTATTCGTTACAATGAACGCGAACGTTCAAAATCTAAAGTGCTAATTATAATGGCCAATATGCATGGTAATGTCATAAAACAGGTTTGGGACCCGGGTCCTGCCCCAGGGGACATGTATCAATGCAAAAAGAAGTTTTAAAAACTGATGTGTTTTCTGGAGCAGTCATTTTAATGATGCATAAAGTGAAAAAAAAGTGAAATATTCCTTTAAATATGGTACCTGGGGGGTGTGTAAAGTATGCCTGTAAAGTGGCATGTGTTTCCCCCTGTTTAGAACTGTCCCTGCAAAAAATGACATTTGTAAAGGAAAAAAAGAAGCCATTTAAAATTGCTTGCGGCTTTAATGTCATGTCTTGTCCTGGCAATATGGATGAAAATTTTTTAGAAAAATGGCATGGCTACCCCATCACCCCCCCCCCCCCCCACCCCAGCCCATTACCAGCCCCTTTGGGTCTTGTATGGATATTAAGGGGAAACCCGCACCTAAAATAAAACCCTATACCTACAACCCTATATACTCTGAACAGCAGTATACAGGCGGTGCAAACAAGACACGGACTGTAGGTTTGTTCTTAAGTAGAATCTGTTTGTAATTTTGAACAGGTACATTTTTAAGTGTAGCTCCATCCAAAAAAAAACAATTTTTAAGCTTTTTGGAGAACATAGGGAAGGGTTATCACCCCTGTAACATTTTGTTTTGCTGTCTGTGCAGCTGTTCAGAACATTTCACCTCACTTTCCGTCCCAATGACAAATGTTTTTGGAAAAGTGGGGTTTTATTGAAACAAGGATTGGTGATAAAGCATCAGTAGAGAGGAGATACCTTTTTCCCAAATTAAATCTAACAGGATAGAATTTCCCTTCCTAGGGGTAGATTTCCTCTCACTTCCTGTTTTCTCCTACCGTTTGCAAGTAGGAGTCCTTTCTAAGTTGGATGTTTGAAAGTAGGGGCCTGCCGTATATACTCTGCAGAAATCTGCCCCATTAGATGTTGGTGTTGCCACAACACTGTAAGCCCTCACAGTTACTCTTGGTGGGCACAGGAATGGGCCCTGTTGTGAATTATTAGATCAAGATTTGTAATTGTATGCACCTATTGAACAGGGGCAGAAAATTGGGCCTTTGGTGGTGGTGTTGGTGGTGGACGGTGTTGCCACAACACTGTAAGCCCTCACAGTTACTCTTGGTGGGCACAGGAATGGGCCCTGTCGTGAATTATTAGATCAAGATTTGTAATTGTATGCACCTATTGAACAGGGGCAGAAAATTGGGCCTTTGGTGGTGGTGTTGGTGGTGGACGGTGTTGCCACAACACTGTAAGCCCTCACAGTTACTCTTGGTGGGCACAGGAATGGGCCCTGCTGTGAATTATTAGATCAAGTTTTGTAATTGCATGCACCTGTTGAACAAGGGGAGAAAAATTGGGCCTTTGGTGGTGGTGGTGGTGGACGGTGTTGCCACAAAACTGTAAGCCCTCACAGTTACTCTTGGCGGGCGCAGGAATGGGCCCTGCTGTGAACTATTAGATCAAGATTAGTAATTACACGCCCCTGTTAAGCAGGGGCTGAAAAATTGTGCCTTAGGCACTGGTGCTGGTGCCACAACACTGCAACCACTCACAGATACTGTACTTGGAGCACAGCATTTAGACCTGTTGCGAAGCATTGCTTAAAAAATTGTAATTACACGCCCCTGTTAAACAGGGGCTGACAAATTGGGCCTTAGGCACTGGTGCCACAACACTGCAAGCCCTCACAGATACTGTACTCTGAGCACAGAAATGAGACCTGTTGCAAAGCATTGCATAAAAAATTGTAATTACACGCCCCTGTTAAACAGGGGCTGGAAAATTGGGCCTTAGGCACTGGTGCTGGTGCCACAACACTGCAACCCCTCACAGATACTGTACTTGGAGCACAGCAGTCAGACCTGTTGCGAAGCATTGCTTAAAAAATTGTAATTACACGCCCCTGTTAAACAGGGGCTGAAAAATTGGGCCTTAGGCACTGGTGCCACAACACTGCAACCCCTCACAGATACTGTACTCTGAGCACAGCAATGAGACCTGTTGCAAAGCATTGCCTAAAAATTGTAATTACACGCCCCTGTTAAACAGGGGCTGAAAAATTGTGCCTTAGCCACTGGTGGTGGCACCCAGAAACAAAAATGTTCTTCCAAGATATCATTAGGATCATTAAGGAGGAAGAGGATAGTCAGTCAACATAACAGGACAGTCACTCAGCATCAGCATAGGCAGTCTTGAAGGGAAGTGACATTATAAATTATTCAGTTATATCCGCTTCAGGTGCCTGGTAGCTGGTGGTGATCCAAGACTGATTCATCTTTATGAAGGTCAGTCGATCAACCGTGACAAAGGCGCATCCTGTGATCAGTGACAAAGCCTCCAGCAGCACTGAATGTGCGTTCGGAAAGAACGCTGGATGCAGGGGCCGAGTCTACCAACAGAAAAGGCAGCAGTTGAAGTGCTAGCAATTTAGCCAAGCTAGCATTCAACCGCTGGGCATGTGGATGGCTGGGAGTAAACTTCTTTTGACGGTCCAGCAGCTGGGGCAGGGAAATTTGCCTGGTAGAATCAGACATCAGTGTACTGCTAACAGAGTGCCCGCAAGTACTTGGCTGTGACACACCTAATTCTACACCTTCATTCCTCTCAGTGCAGCTTTCAGAGAGAACTGAAGTTATAGTGGGGTTGGAGATCCCAGCTGATGAGGAGCAAGGAGTGGTCCGCTTTGTTCTTTGGTGTGGGTCTTTAATGTGCGCTTGCCAACAAGCTGCATGGCAGGTCGACAAATGTCTGGTCATGCTTGTGGTGCCCAAGCGGCTGATGTTTTGGCCACGCGAGATACGCTTGAAACATATGTTGCAAATAGCAGTGGTGCGATCTGATGCACTCGTCTCAAAAATGGCCCACACCAAAGAACTTTTGTAATAACGTGCAGAGGCAGCGCCCTGCACAGGCGGAGCTCTGCGGTGTGATTCAGTTGGTGTGCTGGCCTCAAGCTGGCCCCCGGAGGGCATACTGCCTCGTTGGACATGTGCCGCCTTCTCCTCCTCCTCCTCTCTCCCTTCAGGCACCCACGTGGAGTCAGTGACCTCATCATCCCCTCCCTCTTCACCACTGGAGCAAACCTGGCAGTAAGCTGCAGCTGGTGGAACATGACTGCCAGATTGCTGTCCTTGAGCATCCCCTCTCTCTGCGCTCACGCTACTGCCTTCCTCTAGCTGGGTATCATCATCCGAGCCTTCAAAACGCTGGGAATCCTCCTGGAGCATGTACCCAACACTGTGCTCAAACAGTTCGGGGGACTCCTCAGGAGGACATGGTGGGTCTAGGGAAGGGGTGCCTGATGATGCCATTGAGTACGCGTTGGCAGCTGATTTGCCAGTACCCTGAGCCTGGGTGAGAGAAGATGAGGAGGGCTTGGTCATCCCCTCTACCAAGCCTTCGGCATGATGCGGCTCAACATGTCCAGCTGCCGAAAAGAAGGACAAGCGTGTCCCATGGCCACGCGCTGATGGCGATGCACCATGACCAGCACTGTTGTCTCTAGACACAGAGCCTGCTTGCCCTGTTTTCTTGCCTCGGGACTGTCTGCCTCTCCTTGTCGGTCTTTCAGGCATTGTAGTGGGTAGTGTATATTGTGCTGGAGTCACACAGCACACACTCTAACTCCTGCAGATGGCTGCCTTAGATGACAACAACAGGGCCTTAGGGCAGATAGAGGCTGAGGTGGTGGCTGCCTTAGATGACAACAACAGGGCCTTAGGGCAGATAGAGGCTGAGGTAGTGGCTGCCTTAGATGACAACAACAGGGCCTTAGGTCAGATAGAGGCTGAGGTGGTGGCTGCCTTAGATGACAACAACAGGGCCTTAGGGCAGATACAGGCTGAGGTGGTTTATTGTGTGCTGTGCTGTACTCACACAGCACACACACACACGCTAGCTCCTGCAAATGCCTGGCTGCCTTAGATGACAACAACAGGGCCTTACGGCAGATAGAGGCTGAGGTGGTTTATTGTGTGCTGTACTCACACAGCACACACACACGCTAGCTCCTGCAAATGCCTGGCTGCCTTAGATGACATTAACAGGTCCTTATGGCAGATAGAGGCTGAGGTGGTGGCTGCCTTAGATGACAACAACAGGGCCTTAAGGCAGATAGAGGCTGAGGTGGTGGCTGCCTTAGATGACAACAACAGGGCTTTAGGGCAAATAGAGGCTGAGGTGGTGGCTGCCTTAGATGACAACAACAGGGCCCTAGGGCAGATAGAGGCTGAGGTGGTTTATTGTGTGCTGTGCTCTACTCACACAGCACACACACACACACGCTAGCTCCTGCAAATGCCTGGCTGCCTTAGATGACAACAACAGGGCCTTACGGCAGATAGAGGCTGAGGTGGTTTATTGTGTGCTGTACTCACACAGCACACACACACGCTAGCTCCTGCAAATGCCTGGCTGCCTTAGATGACAACAACAGGTCCTTATGGCAGATAGAGGCTGAGGTGGTGGCTGCCTTAGATGACAACAACAGGGCCTTAAGGCAGATAGAGGCTGAGGTGGTGGCTGCCTTAGATGACAACAACAGGGCCTTAGGGCAGATAGAGGCTGAGGTGGTGGCTGCCTTAGATGACAACAACAGGGCCCTAGGGCAGATAGAGGCTGAGGTGGTTTATTGTGTGCTGTGCTGTACTCACACAGCACACACACACACGCTAGCTCCTGCAAATGCCTGGCTGCCTTAGATGACAACAACAGGGCCTTACGACAGATAGAGGCTGAGGTGGTGGCTGCCTTAGATGACAACAACAGGGCCTTAGGGCAGATAGAGGCTGAGGTGGTGGCTGCCTTAGATGACAACAACAGGGCCTTAGGGCAGATAGAGGCTAAGGTGGTTTATTGTGTGCTGTGCTCTACTCACACAGCACACACACACATGCTAGCTCCTGCAAATGCCTGGCTGCCTTAGATGACAACAACAGGGCCTTACGGCAGATAGAGGCTGAGGTGGTTTATTGTATGCTGTGCTCTACTCACACAGCACACACACGCTAGCTCCTGCAAATGCCTGGCTGCCTTAGATGACAACAACAGGGCCTTACGGCAGATAGAGGCTGAGGTGGTGGCTGCCTTAGATGACAACAACAGGGCCTTAGGGCAGATAGAGGCTGAGGTGGTTTATTGTGTGCTGTGCTCTACTCAAACAGCACACACACACACGCTAGCTCCTGCAAATGCCTGGCTGCCTTAGATGACAACAACAGGGCCTTACGGCAGATAGAGGCTGAGGTGGTTTATTGTGTGCTGTGCTGTACTCACACAGCACACACACACACACACACGCTAGCTCCTGCAAATGCCTGGCTGCCTTAGATGACAACAACAGGGCCTTACGGCAGATAGAGGCTGAGGTGGTTTATTGTGTGCTGTGCTGTACTCACACAGCACACACACGCTGGCTCCTGCAAATGCCTGGCTGCCTTAAATGACAACAACAGGGCCTTACGGCAGATAGAGGCTGAGGTGGTTTATTGTGTGCTGTGCTGTACTCCCACAGCACACACACGCTAGCTCCTGCAAATGCCTGGCTGCCTTAGATGACAACAACAGGGCCTTACGGCAGATAGAGGCTGAGGTGGTTTATTGTGTGCTGTGCTCTACTCAAACAGCACACACACACACGCTAGCTCCTGCAAATGCCTGGCTGCCTTAGATGACAACAACAGGGCCTTACGACAGATAGAGGCTGAGGTGGTGGCTGCCTTAGATGACAACAACAGGGCCTTAGGGCAGATAGAGGCTGAGGTGGTGGCTGCCTTAGATGACAACAACAGGGCCTTAGGGCAGATAGAGGCTGAGGTGGTTTATTGTGTGCTGTGCTCTACTCAAACAGCACACACACACACGCTAGCTCCTGCAAATGCCTGGCTGCCTTAGATGACAACAACAGGGCCTTACGGCAGATAGAGGCTGGGGTGGTTTATTTTGTGCTGTGCTGTACTCACACAGCACACACGCTAGCTCCTGCAAATGCCTGGCTGCCTTAGATGACAACAACAGGGCCTTACGGCAGATAGAGGCTGAGGTGGTTTATTGAGTGCTGTGCTGTACTCACACAGCACACACACGCTAGTGCCTGCAAATGCCTGGCTGCCTTAGATGACAACAACAGGGCCTTATGGCAGATCGAGGTTTAGGTGGTTTATTGTGTGCTGTGCTCTACTCAAATAGCACACACACACACGCTAGCTCCTGCAAATGCCTGGCTGGCTGCCTTAGATGAAAACAGGCCAGAAGGGTAAAGGTAATGTGATACTGCAATGCTGTACTAACAGCATGCACACACTAGACTAATCCCCAGAATCACAGCAGATAATGTCAGACTCAGCACTCAGCAGATAATGTCACTACTCAGCAGTCAGCACAGCAGTATGTATAATACAGCAGATACTGTCAGCAGCAGTGCACTCAGCAGAATGAATACAGCAGATGCTCAGCAATGCAGAATGAATCACAGCAGCTAATGTGACTGACACAGTCACTCACTAACATCGGAACACACTACACTAGGCCGCCAGAGCGGCAGCCTTTTATAGTGTGGGGCGTGTACTAAAACCCCTGAGCTATAATTGGCCACAGGCATCCTGCCTGTGGCCAATTATTGCTCTCTTCGCCGCTGGCTCTATGATTGGCCAAGCATGCGGGGTCACAGTGCATGCTTGGCCAATCATGAGCCAGCAATGCACTGCAACTGGCGCAGTACATTGTGGGCTGTTCGCATCACACGAATTTGATGCGAACGGCCCAAATAGTTCTGGGCTCGCCGAGCATTCGAACGCCCGATGTTCGATTTGAACGTGGGTTTGAATCGAACACCGGGCCCATCCCTAATAAGGAGTTTATAGATCACCAAAGACATGGATAAGGTGTTGTACCATGTTGGCCATTGATAGCAGGAGAAAAATAAAGATGGAGTAATTACCTTTCATTGGCTGAGTACATTTTCTAGTGTTAGATTTCACAAACGCTATTTTTATTTTTATTACTTGTTATTATTATTATTTGTTATTTGTTATTTATTATTCACCCAGCCGTGATGAATATTGGCTGTATTTAATTTCATACACTGATTTCTTTGGCTCCATCTAGGGGCCATAATGCAGTAATGTACTATTATTACTAATGGAGGTATGTCAAGACAAATATCCCACTATGTCCACTAGATGGAGCTGGTGACCATAGGAAATTACTGTACTGCATTAATGCCAGATTTTGTAATGGTTGAATGAATATTTGTCACATTGAATACATTTTCTATAAATAGACTCCTTCGTTTCCGTCATCAAGCATAGATTCATATAAATAACTGGGTAGTGGCAAACGCTGGACTGGTGGTTGTGGACATTGGCCCTGTATGTCCCTCCTAATTGCATGCTACAGAGGAAGATGTACATTAACACAGGAACCAGAGAGTTACCTAGAGGACAGTTATTGTGCAAGTGTACACAGTGTGTGTTCCTCTGTAAGGATGGAGGCCCACCTTAAGGTTGAGTATCCCCCCCCCCCCACAGCGGCCTCAGCCTTGTCTCAGGACATTGATGGCACAGAGGAAAGATACCCCATGTATGAGGCAATCACCTTGTTACAGGTGCCTAGCATTGTCCATAAGAACCCACCCTGGGGGGGGGGGGGGGGGGGTAGTCCTCACACGTGACCCACACATTGCACCCAACGAGTTATTGGGGAACATAAAGGAAAGTGATTAACCCGCCACTGTCTGGGTGTACGATGTACGTCCAAAGCGCTGAACTGGTTAAATAACATTTCTGGGGGGATTGGAGTAGGCACACATTTGTATACAAGGTTTTAACTTTATCCAATGAAAATCTTCCAATTTTTTTACTAAATATATGGGTGTGCCTACAAAGTCCATGTCCCTATTCCAATTTCTTCTAAACAATACCGGGACGTTGGCACATTGTTATTTGTTTATCCACAGCATCACCGTGTGATGATACGCGTAGTTCACACTTTTTTGTCAAACATTCCTGGGGGGGGGGGGGGTCCTAATCCTGGGGGGTCCTAATCCTGCCTGTGAAGGAACATCTCTGTGATGTACAGAAAGTGATGCATCTGAGCCGACATTTACAAAGGAAAAAAATGCACACAGCCCCCCCCCCCCCCCCGAGGTTCTTCTATGTATTTGGGGGACCTTTGGAGGGTCTCTGTGCTGTTTAACCAATTCTGGACCGAGCCTATTTTTGAGATTTGTTGTTTACAAGTTAAAATCATTTTTTATTTGCTAGAGAATTACGTAGAACCCCTAAACAAAATTGTATATTTAAATTTTTTGTTTTTCAGACACCCTAGCGAATAAAATGGCGGTTGTTGCAATACTTTGTCACACCGCATTTGCACAGTGGTCTTACAAGCACAATTTTTTTGGAAGAAACTACACTTTATTTGAATTAAAAAAATAAGACAACAGTAAATTTAGCCCAATTATTTTCTATATTGTGAAAGATAATGTTACGTCGAGTAAATTGATACCCAACATGTCACGCTTCAAAATTGCGCCCGCTCGTGGAATGGCGACAAACTTTGGCACTTAAAAATCTCCATTGGCGACGTTTTAAAATGTCTACAGGTTACCAGTTTTGAGTTACAGAGGAATTATTGCTCTTGCTCTACCGATCACGGTGATATCTCACATGTGTGGTTTGAACACCGTTTTCATATGCGGGCGCTACTCACGTATGTGTTTGCTTCTTTGCGCGAGCTCGGCGGGACGGGGCACTTTATGTTTTTTATTTTTCTTTTTTCTTTTACTTTTTATTTTTTATTTTTACACTGTCCCTTTAAAAAACAAAAATTGTGTCACTTTTATTCCTATTATAAGAAATGTAAACATCCCTTGTAATAGAAAAAAGCATGACAGGTCCTTTTTAACCACTTCCGGACCACCCGCCCTTGTTATACGTCGGCACTTTGAAGAGGAATATCGTTGTTCTGGCAGCAACTACCATGACCCCGGAATCCTCTTCAAGAGCGGGCGGTCCACTTTCAGATGAAAGGGGTCTCTACGGCGGATTTGCTACCATATTACTTTTATCAGTGGCGGGAGAGGCCCCCCTTCTCCCGCTGCGCTCTGGATGTCTCCGCCGCTTACCGGAGCCATTGGTAGCAGTGGAGAAGCCTGGATGGGAAGGGAAGATGGCCCCCCACTCGGCTCCATAGCATTGGAGGGCATCAAACTTCACTGCCGCCTAATACTCTTGAAGGGGAATCTTTTTTATTGTTTTTAATTACTTTTTTTGTTGCATTTTAGTGTAAATATGAGATGTGAGGTCTTTTTGACCCCAGATCTCATATTTAAGAGGTCCTTGTGACAGACCTAGCCGGGACAGAAGCTTTTGGAAAGAAATCTGAATGCCAGCCTATTGCCTTGCGATTATGGGCCCTGGCATTTGGGGGAATGGTGCTCTTTGTATGCCTGGGTACCCTTGAGGTGGGGTTACTTTAGATCCAGGTCCATGTCCCCCAAGACACACAGACTCTGGGAACCCTGTATATGCCCAAAGACTATTCTTGGTTGTTGATTCTGAACTCAACATGTTAATTGAGAGAGCTGATCCCATTGTCCTCTGTACAATGTAGGAGACATGCCGACTCCTAGTGGAGCTCCTGCTATTGTGACAAAATGTCTTGTGGTTGTACTGATAATGTATAATCTACTGTGTGAAGCACGGTGACAACAAGTTTGACCTGTAGTGAAATCCTGATGGGCACAGAGTCACATCGGCTGCTTAACCACTTGCCTAACAGGCACCAACACCCCCCTCCCATCCAGACCAATTTTCAGCTTTCGGTGCTCTCAAGCTTTGACTGACAATTACTCAGGCATGCAACACTGTACCCAAATTAATTTTTTGTCCTTTTTTTCCCACAAATAGAGATTTCTTTTGGTGGTATTTGATCACCTCTGGGTTTTTTATTTTTTGCGCTATAATTGAAAAAAGACCGAAAATTTTGAAAAAAAAAAGCATTTTTCTTTGTTTCTGTGATAAAATTTAGGAAATTATTAATTTTTCTTCATAAATTTTGGCCACAATTTATACTGCCACATATGTTTGGTAAAAATAACCCAAATTAGCGGATATTATTTGGCCTTTGTGAAAGTTACAGACTCTACAATCTGTGGTGCGAATCATACAAAATTGATCACATCTGATGCACTGGTGGCCAATCTCATTTCTTGTGACCCGAACAAGCCAGGAAAGTACAAATACCCCCCAAATGACCCCTTTTTTGAAATTAGACATTCCAAGGTATTTAGTAAGAGGCATGGTGAGGTTTTTGATGTTGTCATTTTTTCCCACAAGTCTTTGCAAAATGAATTATTTTTTTATTTTTTTTTTTTTTTCTACAAAATTGTCATTGTAATAGGTTATTTCTCTCACATGGCATGTGTATACCACAAATGACACCCCAAAATAAATTCTGCTACTCCTCCTGATTATTACGATATCACATGTGTGGGACTTTTCCACAGCCTGGCCACATAGAGAGGCCCAACATGCAGGGAGCGCCATCAGGTGTTCTAGGAGCATAAATTACACATCTAAATTGTTGACTACCTATTACACTTTTGAAGGCCCTGGAGCACCAGGACAATGACGCGGGACACTGACGTGGCACTGATGACACGTGACACTGGCGTGGCACTGATTACACGTGACACTGACGTGGCACTGATGACACGTGACACTGACGTGGCACTGACGACAGATGGTACTAATACGGGGCACTGATGACAGATGGTACTAATACGGGGCACTGATGACACGTGACACTGATGACAGATGGGACTAATATGTGGCACTGATGAGAGATGGCACTCATACATGGCACTGATATCACGTGGTACTAATATGTGGCACTGATGCGAGATGGCACTAATACGTGGCACTGATGACAGACGGCACTAATACGTGGCACTGATGACACATGACACTGATGACAGATGGCACTGATACGTGGCATTGATGACAGGTGACACTGATAACAGATGGCACGTGACACTGACAGGTGGCACTGATGACAGATGGCACTAATATGTGGCACTGATGACAGATGGCACTGATGACAGATGGCACTGACTACAGATGGCACTGGCAGATGGCACTGGGGATGGCACTGGCAGATGGCACTGGGGATGGCACTGGCAGATGGCACTGGCAGATGGCACTGGGGATGGATCTGGTAGATGGCACTGGCAGATGGCACTGGGGATGGCACTGGGGATGGATCTGGCAGATGGCACTGGGGATGGCACTGGCAGATGGCACTGGGGATGGCACTGGATCTGGCAGATGGCACTGGGGATGGCACTGGCAGATGGCACTGGGGATGGCACTGGGGATGTCATTTTATTTATTTATTTAAAAAAAAACTTACGGCGCTGCAGCCGTTCATCTCCCCCTCCTCACACGCTGTCTCTGTGTGAGGAGGAGGAGCGGCGCTGAGAGATGATCTCATATGTTTACATATGAGATCATCTCTCATTGGCCAGGGCGATCGCGCTGTAAACGGCCGCTGTTATTGGCCGTTTACAGCGATCTGTGATTGGATGTGTCCGAGGGACACGGCCAACACAGAATTTCCCTGCTGCGCGCTCGTGAGCGCGCACAGGGAACGAGGAAAGGGGAGGCCGTCATATGACGGCCTCCCGGGATTTGGCATCCGCGCTGTGGCCGTCATTCGGCTACGGCCGGATGCGAAGTGGTTAAAGGGATTAGTTAATTAGCTCATGTTAATTTTTTACAGGTGTATTGTTAGAGTAATATGAGCAGGAGGGGGGACCTCCTCTTCTACTGTATAAAAAGACTGTATTCTGGTTCTAATACAGAGTCCATGTCAGCAGCTAAACAAGTCTCGTCTTGTTTTGTGCTTGGGAGCGGATGGAATATCTGATATCTATATTCAGACTGGGAGGAAGTGGTATATGATGAAAGCACTCAAGCGGAGTGAAGGGACGTTTTGTCACAGTCCTGTCATGCTTTTTTTTCTATTACAAGGGATGTTTACATTCCTTGTAGGAATAAAAGTCACCCAATTTTTTTTTAAAAGGACAGTGTCAAAATCAAAAAAAGTAAAATAAATAAGAAAAAAAAATAAAGCGCCCGTCCCGCCGAGCTTGCACGCAGAAGCGAATGCATACGTGAGTAGCGCCCGCATATGAAAACGATGTTCAAACCACACATGTGAGGTATCGCCGCGATAGTTAGAGTGAGAGCAATAATTCTAGACCTCCTTTGTTACTCAAAACTGGTAACCTGTAGAAATTTTTTTTTAAAGTGTATTTTTTCCAAAAAAAGTATGTTTGTAAGAACGCTGCGCAAATATTGTGTGACAGAAAGTATTGCAACGACCGCCATTTTATTTTCTAAGGTGTCTGAAAAAAAAAAATATAGATATATATAATGTTTGGGGGTTCTAAGTAATTTTCTAGCAAAAAAAAATGATTTTAACTTGTAAACACTGAGTCTGAAAAATAGGCCGGTCCTGAAGTGATTAATGTGAGATCTGGGGGTCAAAAACACCTCATAGCTCACATTTACATTTAAATGCAATAAAAAAAGTCTTCATTTTTATCAATAAAAAGAAATTTCCCCTTTAAGACCATTGGGGTGGAAGTGATGTTTGACGTCGCTTCCGCCATCCAATGGTATGGAGCCGAGTGGGGGGCCATCTTCCCTTCACTCAGCATTCAGCCTCTCAGGGGACATCTTTGGATTGTCTCCACCGTGACCGACGGCTTCGGTAAGCGCAGGAGATGACTGGAACACAGCGGGATTGGGGGACCTCTCTTCTCCCGCCCCCAATAAAAGTGATATTGCCGCAAATTCACCGCTGAGACCACTTTTAGTCTAAAACCAACCACCTGTCGTTCCAGAATATACCGGGTTATGGTAGCTATCTGCTGAGATAACCCCAGTATTCTACATCAAAGTAGAAACGTATAACGGGCGGTCAGTAAGTGGTTAAAGAAGTAGGTGCAAAGTGGAAGCAGTAGATTTGTAGGGAACACTATATTGAGTACAAAATATTGTATGTTTACTTGAATTTGTAAAAGATTTTTGGTTTATTTATTATAGTAGCAAATATTATAAAATGAAAAAAGTAGGTGCAAAGTGGAAGCAGTGGATCTGCAGGGAACATCATCTTGAGCACAAAGCACTTTATGTTGTATATGAATTTGCACATGGATCAGTTTACTTCATTTATTGATAAACACCATAAGATCAGTGAAGTAGGTGTAAAGTGGAAGCAGTAGATCTGCAGAGAATATTATTTGAGCCCCTAGCACTTTATATATGAATGTCTCCACATATTTTAGTGTATTTGTGATGATTTATGTGCACACACAATAGGACAGCGCTGTGACACATAATGCTCCTCTAGGTGATAAAGGGAATACTTACCTTTGTTACAGCAGCAGTCCGGTATAAGTTATTTCTGTAGGTATTTGAGTTGTTACACATAGCGCAGGTTTTATTCTATTTATATTGGTGACATAATTGCCCAAATCTGGGGATCAGGAGCCATTTCCACCCTTTACTCTCGGCTGGGGATCTTTGTATCCATATAACAGATGTTCTACATGACTAAATCTGTCCTGCCCCTGCTATTGACAGTGCTGGTCTGGCATCTGTGTCCTTGGCAGTGGCAGCAGTCTATTTGGACCTAGTGCTGGTGACATTATGGGTGCATGCAGGGAAGGCTGGCACTATTGGTTGTAGAGAGCCGAGCCCCCAGCTGGTCACCTAGCAGCAGTAATGCTGTACAACCTTCTCTGTTGACATGCTGATCGGGATGTGATCCAGGTGATGCTCCCAGTCAGATCTAATAAACACAGTATTTATTAGCATCAACAGTACAACCACATCCACCGTATGTTCAGCAGCCATGTGGGCTCCATGCCTGTAAGGTGTGGGTTCTATGCCTGTAAGGTGTGGGTTCTATGCCTGTAAGGTGTGGGCTCTATGCCTGTAAGGGTGGGCTCTATGCCTGTAAGGTGTGGGCTCTATGCCTGTAAGGTGTGGGTTCTATGCCTGTAAGGTGTGGGCTCTATGCCTGTAAGGTGTCGGCTCTATGCCTGTAAGGTGTGGGCTCTATGCCTGTAAGGTGTGGGCTTTGATCAATAAAACCACTATGATATTTAACACTAGGATTTGACTAGGAGCATCACCTGGATTGCATCACGATCAGCATGTCAGAGAAGACTGCACTGCTGCTAAGCAACCTGCAGGGAGGTCAACTGTCTACTATACAACCATTAGACATGGGCTCGGGTGTGTTTGAAATCGCACTTGCCCGAGCCCGCCAGGAAGCCGACACTGCACACGGCTAATCACAGGCAGTGAGACATTCCTGATCTGTGCAGCTGCGGACCAGGAAATGTCTCACTGCCTGTGCTTAGCGCCGTGCAGTGTGGGCTTCCTGGCGGGGTCGGGCATGTGGGATTTTAAACATGCCCTGCCCATCTCTAACAACAAATTGTGCTGGCTCTCCTGTACATTAGCCCCATAAAGTAACCAGCACTGGGTTCCAATGTGCCACTGCTGCCATGGAGACAGAGACCAGCGCTGTGAATAGCCAGGACAGCAACTCTGGTAGTTCCACCACTGGTCCACACTGCAAGGATTCCCCCATCCACCTATAATGTGTAGATGGGAGAATTGGATCATTTCTTTTTTTTTCATGCAACCTACATGTTAAATGAAAAAAGTGATCAATGTATGGGCTGCCTAAGTGCTAAGACCAGCCATAGGCAGTTTAAATCTCAGCTGGTTGAGGTTTGAACCATTAATGAGCAGGCTGAATGTACCAAGTTGATCGATCAAATTGGGAACAACCAGCCTGACAGATACTCTTATGATTATCACTAGTGGTTGCTATAGCCACTAGTGATAATCACTGTTTGTTGGGAGAATACAATTGCTGGGCAGGAAGGATATTCCCCTGTCACCACTGTCTGTGTTAATGGGGGAATCATGCAAGTTTCTTTCCTGCACTCTGTGGATGCATGAAAGAAATGTGCATAGTCTATTACCTGCCTAACTGAATCTGACATCAATTTTACTGCAAAATCAAAGGGGCCAAAATGTCTCCCCTCTGAGCAGTAATATATTTCTATCCCCCTTGGTGGGAGTGGAGATGACCCATCTATAAGGATATACAGTACATACACACACAGCACAAGGCCGTGTTCACACTACCAGACGTTTCTGCAGTTCCTCTGAGCTCCACAAGGTGGTGATCTCACTTCTACCCAGACAGGAAGTCTCTATGGAAGACAGGAAGTGATGTCAGGTACAGACAGGAAGTTCTGGGTGAGAGGTGAGTCGGGAGGAAGTAGAGAGAAGACGTTGCAGGAAGAAGTAGCAGAGGAGGTAATAAGATCTTATTTTCTATTTACACCCAGTAACCCCCTTTTAGTGAAGGTCAGAAGTATTAGATATTTGTATTTAGTTTTATAAAATGGACGATCTCTAATCCGGATACAATGTATAACGCAGTCAGTTTATCTGTATAATGTGGAGTGTGAGTTCCGGGGTCCCCACAGGGGGAGGACATGAGGCTCCCTCAGTAAGAAGCACATAAATGATTGTATATTGTGTCAGGATAGAGCCAGACACCTCGGCACCACCTGAATCTGAGGGGAGGTCTCTGGCTGAATTCACAACACAAAGAAGGGGGTCAGTCTGGTGAGAGTCGCCTTCCATGATGGACACAGAGAGGAGCTGATGGCTGCAGACCTCACTGGAAGGGGCTTAGAACTAGACATGTGCAATTCGTTTTGTTTTTTCTGTTTTTTCGTTTTTTTTCGTTCGTTCGTTTTCGTACGAATACGAATAACGAATCGTAACGAATCGTTCGAATCGTACGAATCCGAATAACAAATCATTCGAATCCAAAAAAAAAAAAAAAAAACGAAAATCCGAAAAAAAACTAATTAGAAACAACGAATGTACTAATGAAGTAAATCCGAAAAACGAAAACGAACGAAAAAATTCGTAACTTCTTTTTGTTGAATTGGTCATTTTCCGTGTCCCTTACAATGGTGCTGCTAAACGTGCTTCGAATGGATTGAACAAAAAAATTAGTACATTCGTAACTTTTTTTTCGATTCGTAACTTTTTTTTTTATTTTTTTTTTTCGATTTGTAATTTTCCGTGTCTCTATTGAACCAAAAAATTCGTACATTCGTAACTTTTTTTTTCGATTCGTAACTTTTTTTTTTTCGATTCGTAACTTTTTTTTCGATTCGTAACTTTTTTTTTTTCGATTCGTAACTTTTTTTTCGATTCGTAACTTTTTTTTTTCGATTCGTAACTTTTTTTTCGATTCGTAAAGTATTAAAATGTAATAATAGCATACACATTACATCAAATTATGAATTATGCTCCGATTACGAATCTACGAATGTTACGAATGTACGAATAAATACGAATGTGTCCGAAAATTAAACTAACTAAAAAACAAATCAACGAAAAAATAACTCTTACGAATGTACAAATCGTTACGAATACGAACAACGACGACTTACGAATGTATGAATCGTTACGAATCGACGGAAACCAAAAAACGATTTTTTTTCGGAAACGAAAAAAATGAAACGAAAATAAACGAATTTTTTGGTTGTGCACATGTCTACTTAGAACTGCTGAGTCTGATGGATCAGTATGGACTGGGTGCCGCTCTCTGCACCCCGGGACATATAGTTCTGTATTGTCTGTGCTGCTGAGCTGCCGTCATACACTCCCAGCCCCCTCCAAGGGCCCATGGACTTCACCCTGCTTCAGCTACCAGCCCCTACCCCTACCTGCCTGGATCTCTGCCCTGTTCTGGACTTAGCCCTGTCTGCCTGGATCTCTGCCCTGTTCTGGACTTAGCCCTGTCTGCCTGGATCTCTGCCCTGTTCTGGACTTAGCCCTGTCTGCCTGGATCTCTGCCCTGTTCTGGGCTTAGCCGTGTCTGCCTGGATCTCTGCCCTGTTCTGGGCTTAGCAGTGTCTGCCTGGATCTCTGCCCTTGTGACAGGAAGTTTCTATGGAATGCAGACAGGAAGTGATGTCAGTTACAGACAGGAAGTAATCTGGAATAAAGACAAGACGTTCCATATGGCAGGGAAGAGAAGATATCGCTGGAAGTAACAGCAGAGGAGGTAATAAGATCTTATTTTCTATTTACACACACCGGGCTCACCTCCACCGATCACTTCCAGCAGCCCCCAGTGAGGCTCTTTGTTCTCGGTGACCCCAAACATGGCACATTGCAGCCAAGTGATGACAAAGGCTGAGATGAGGTGCATGATTGGGGGTAGGGAGTCTGAATTGGGGTGCCAGTCAGAGGGGGTTATGGGCAGGGGTGGCAGAGAGATGAGATGAGGAGGATGGGTGGGACAGGTGAAGGGGCAATAATATGGGCCGCCCTGAAAGGGGCACATAGGTTTTTGGGGGAGATGGGGAGGAGGGCAGAAACTCCAGAGAGCAGCTGGCAGAAGAGGAGTCTGAGATGTGCAGAGACTTGATTCTGCCCCCTCACACATCTCAAGGGCCCCACACACACCGAGGACCCCCACATACAGACACTCACCAGGCTTCGGGCGCTGCAGCTGGCATCAGTGATGGGTCCCTCAGAGCCGGCACAGGGCACAGAGTCTGCCCAGTATGGAGAACTTGGAGCTTGTGTCTGGGGGAGGAGGAGTGGGGAGAGGTGTTGGCTGATGTTGGGGGGCGCTGTGCCCGTGTTGGGAGCAGGTCAGGGACAGCAACGGGGCTTTGCAAAGGCACTCTGTTCTCAGCAATCCTAATTGGCGATCACCAGGGGAGCCTCCCCTGATCCTGGGACCCCTTACGTCGGTAGCAAGACCCTTTCCTGCTGTCTCAGTGATCCCCCCCCCACCCCCGCTCATTAGCGTAACACCATTATCGCAGGTGTGACCTTTGCGACCGTAATAGTCTTGCCACTGGTTCTGAGTAAACTAGAGGAGTTGAGGGGTCTCTGAGGCGGTAGTGGGACTAAAGGATTCTGGGAGCCTCTTCATCTGAAGGGCTCTAGGACCCCTGAGGTGGAAGTGTAGGTGAAGGACTTTGGGGGCCTCCTAGGAAGTAATAGGACTGAACAACTCTGAGAGGTTGGTGGGGCTGAAGGGCTGTGGGGGCTCTGAAGGGGGTAGTCAGGCTGTAAGGCTCTGAGTTAAGAGGGGGCTTCAGGGCTCATATGGGCTCTTGGTCTCTGATGGTCCTCCCACCCCACCTGCACTTACTTCTCTGACCTTCTTAAAGAGCTCCTGCCAGCAAATGAAGGAATATAACAAAAAGGGGGATGGAAGGGAACCAACAAATTGCGGTACATAAGGTGCCCACCGGTATTGTACCGCACACTTGTATTAAGCGGGAACATAAAGAAAAATGTGCTCTGTGTCAGAGAGACGACTCAGTGCAAAGTGTCACATGAAGAAATCCTGGGAAATAATACCGACTGATAGGGATAAATAAATTGATTAGCGAATGATTTGATAAATGATTAATTTATTGAAAAAGGATCAATTGTTAGAATTACAGTAATTCCACACCTTACACTAAGAAAAGACAAAAGGTCTGGAGACAAAGACACACATAAGACGGCGACAAGACATCACCGAGCAAAATTCATCAAATAGCGCTATAAATGTAATAGACAGTAAAAGATCATCACCACCAAGTCTAATAAATTATAAATTGTATACAGAGGCAACGGGCGTTGCAGAATTGAGGTTAATAATGTAAGCAATGTGACATTGCATATAACAGTCCGTGGTAGAAATCACAGGATAAAAGAACAAAAGGAGTCCAGGGGATTGGAGAAAAGGGGGAGATGAAAACAGGGAGCCGTCTGCAGATATACAAAGTCCAAGAAGCTGTAGATAATGATAACAAGCTGTGTATCCTTTAGACTGAACGTAATCCAAATCAGCAGTTGATCAATCAATAAGGCTGTAGTGATTGATCGGAGCTATTCCACTGAACCAAAATCAATGAACAGAGGTCGGAGCCCCGACAATAGTAAAGTTCTAAGTGGAAATAAGACAATAGTTCAGTCAAACAGGACTTGATGATGAAAAGAGACCGTTATATGCGATGTCATATTCCTTCCATTATTAACCTCAATTCTGTAACGGCTGTTGTCTCCGTATACAATTTATTAATCATTTATCAAATCATTGGCTGATCGATTTATTCATACCTATTAGTCCGGAATTATTTCCCAGGATTTTCTCATGTGACACTTTGCACTGAGTCGTCTTTCTGACAATTTTCTTCAGTAAGTGAAGGAAGTCTTCACCTCACCATATCACTGGTCAAGAGAAATGTTCCACAACACAAAATAGACCAAGACTAAGAGAACAAACCCCTCCCCCTGTTGTCCTCCTTCTACCCATACTGAATTGTTATTGGAGAGTACAGAAAAGACTCCTCCCCCACCATCAGAATCCTCCTGCTATCCAATCCCATCCCTTCTCTTACCGCAGAGAGTGACATCACTCCGATCAGTCAGCAGGCTGCCGGAGATTGGAGCCTTACAGCCGGAGTTCTGGCAATTATCCTGATTAGCTGGCAACCGGGCGAAAGTCAGCAAGTTCCCCTTCCTGGACATCATGATGACCCGACATTGTCCTCACAGTACTGCCTCAGAGCAAACAAGTCAAAGGAAGGATCGTATTTATCATTCCTTGTCTTCAAATTTAAAACTAATCAAAACCAGTTCAGAAACCAAAATGTTGTTCATATAAACAGGTATGGGACTTTAAGGGCGCAGTACACAAAAATTTAAATATAAAATAATTTATTGAAAAAATCATAATATAACATTTTTTTGACATCATATGTCTGTGAAAACATTTAAAATCAATACATCACTGAATAGAGATGAAGTTTTAATTTTTTCTCAACATGTTTCACCTAAATTTGGGCTTCCTCAGGAGAGTTAGATAATGTCATACAATATTCACTGAAATAGAAAAATAGAATCAAAAATTGAACAAATAAACTTAACACAACCTAATAAAGTAATATAAAAATGGACATCATGTAAAGAGTGAATGGGTGGAGCTGATAAGCTCATAAGCTAACCTGTGTGTTCAGGTAGAAAATCCTGCAGTCCACACAAATGCTGAATACATGGGGTTTTATTGAGTGCATCATAGAGAGGGAAATAGCAGCCAAAACTATATCAGTTTTGGAATCCATCTATGGGGTATATCAATAAAGATGCTTAGATTACTTTGAATTTGAAAGGAATGAAAGTAGAAAAAAAAACCCACCTAAAAAATCTTTGCTTGAAAATTTGTTTTGAGTATAATAGGAGCATACAAAAGAATGCCCATGACTGACAGAAAGGAGGAAGTCCAAATCTATGAAATATTTAAAGAAAGAATTCTTTAGTCCATCAGGAAAATATCATACAGATATAATTACCATCAGAAAACTGAAAAATGATCACCAAGCTCCAAGCATATATTTACCTATGTTGGGGGTTCAGGGTGCCAGCGAGGATAGAAAACTATCCAAAGAAATAGGGAGGTCAGAGTGAGGTGCTTAAACCCCTTAAAAAGATCGAGTAAAAGAGGCATTTAGTGATCAATTCCCGGAATGGAGGAAGGTAAATAATCTCTGAAAGTCTCTTACCTTTACCAAGCATCATTTTGGGAGTGAACCTCCGCTGAGCTGCACATTTGAACAGCCCAAACAATTCCCCTTAAATAACCCTCTCCACCGCCGTTTTGGCACCAAAATGTTGGCGCCAAACAGTCAGGCGAGGACAGATAGCGTCACAGCAGGTGCGCCGGCGCACAGGAAGTGACAGCGGTGAAACCGAAAGTGCTTCCTACAACAGGAAGCCAGAGAAACTGACCTCTGTGCTGAAACCAATTAAGGAACCCAGGATGTAATGCCAGAACCAGAAAAACTGTCAGCAAAGGGGCATGAAATTACAGGGAAATGGACTGACAGGAAAATGTCAATTCAAAGCAGTCTTGGGAGATAAAGAATTAAATCTAAATCCCAAGGCTAAATTCGGACAGATGTTTAGATTAATTTAAGGTCACAAAAACATACCCTTTTCCGCCACCCTATTTTTAGGAACATATATAGAAATTAATAATATATGTATCTGAAAACGGCTGTGGTTTTTGCACAGGCGTTTAACCCTGAAGTGACTAAAGCGGCGCCTACTGGGAGTCAAAAAGTTCAGAAACCAAACAAACCCAACAGAGAAAAGGAAAATTCTGCTCTGGCAGGCCAAGAGGGTCCCAGGAGCCCAAGAAAAAATCAGACGCTAAACAGTCCAAACTAAATGTGTTCCCATGGGGGGGAGTACTTCTTATATGTATAGAAACCCTCCTGTTACCCCCTCACATTATGTGACAAACACCATCCAAATAATTCTTACTTTCATTTCCCAGAGTTATCCGTCTACAAGGAGACCTGTATAGATCAAATGACGGCACCAATGAGGATGGAGGAGGACCGGAGTCACATGACTGAGAGGATACTAAACCTCACCCTGGAGATCATCTACCTGCTGACCGGAGAGGTGAGGAGGATTCTGGGAGGTCACATGACATCACTCTTATCTCTATTAATAAAACACAGACCTGACCGGAGAGGTAAGGAGGATTCTGGGATTCTAACATGATATTCCTATTGTTTCCTTAATACAGAGATTTCCTCTTGTGACGTCAGGTGATCATATGACCATCACAGTGCCTCCATGTGATTCCCTAAAACCTGAGAGTCACAACATGGAGAAGATTCTAGAAGTCACCAAGAAGATGATGGAGCTGCTGACAGGAGAGGTGAGGAGGATTCTGGGAATTCTGGGACATTATCCAGTAACAGACAAGGGATGTGTCTGGATGGTGACTGTATCATTGTGTGTGTCAGGTTCCTATAAGGTGTCAGGATGTCACTGTCTATTTCTCCATGGAGGAGTGGGAGTATTTAGAAGGACACAAGGATCTCTACAAGGACGTCATGATGGACAATCAGCCGCCCCTCACATCACCGGGTAAGAGGAGACTTTATTGTAAAGGAGAGAGCAGTACGGAGGCTCCACCTAGATCCCCCATCATCTGATAAACACATAGAAACAATGTATTCAGTCAGTGTGTGTGTTTCCTACAGATGGATCCAGTAATGGGAACCCACCAGAGAGATGTCCCCATCCTCTGTATTCCCGGGATTCCACACAGGAAGGTCACACCATCCCTCTCCATCATCAGGTAGATGATTGACAATTATTGGTAGTTCTGATTTATACACAGCATGATTGTTACAATGAATGTTTTATTATATATTCAGAGTGGAAACCTCGGGGATGATAATATTGATGTTAAAGAAAAGTATAAAGAGGAGGATGAGGAGTATGGAGTGATGGAGGAGTTATCAGAAGGACACAAGGATATGATGGAGCCACCAAATACCAGGAACCCACCAGAGAGATGTCCCCGTCCTCTGTATTCCCGGGATTCCACACAGGAAGGTCACACCATCCCCCACTGTTACAAGGTTGGTGGGACGGAGCTTATAAAACACAGACTCATGGAGAAAATATGTGGATTTTTATGTGATGTCACAATAATAAATCTTATATCTTACAGATGATATTCTCTCTCATTTTCTTGATTTAGAGTGGAGATCCAATCGATATAGAATTTGAGGTTAAAGCAGAAGAAGAAGAGAGGTATGTGAGGGATGATCAGCAGTCTATGGAGGAGGATGGAATAACGGGGACATTTATAGAGGAGGACACTCCTACAGAGATCAGCACAGGTGGGTCATTAACACTAAATACATTCCTCCACCCATACTGCTCACTGATTGGTCCAGAGTAGGGCGGGGACTGGGTGATATCAGCCTGTAATCCCCGGGTCACTTTCCTGAGCTGTGTTCCCCATCCTGTATTCCTGTATTTCTCTCGGATAATCTTCCTTCTCTGTGCTGCAGACACAATTTATGGATCTAGACTGGATTTATGGAGATTCTGGGGTTCAGCTGGCAGCAAAATGTTCATTTTCACCATAAATGTTACTAGATCTAGGCACCTGGGGTATGTGATTTGGGTCTTCTGCCCCATACCCAGGTATGGCAAGATCTCTGACAGAACAATTCTCATGCGGTTTACTAATGCCGCGTACACACGAAGGGACAATCCCGCGGGATTATCCGCTGGACTCAAGTCCAGCGGACAATCCCCTCGTGTGTGGGCGTCGGCGGACTTTTTTTGGCAAAAGTCCGGCGGACTAAAGTTTTAAGTTTTGTTTTAAAATTATCTGCTGGACTTGGCAGTCCGGCGGACAATACGGCCGTGTGTAGTATGGTCCGGCGGACCAAAAAGGACGCATGCTCAGTAGCAAGTATTTTTCTAGTATTTTTCTATTTCTAGTCCCGTCGTACGTGCTGTATGTCATCGCGTGAACCGCCGGACTTTTTGCGTGATCGTGTGTGGTCAAGTCCGTTCGCTTTTTAGTCCGCCGAAGCCAGCTGGAAAGTCCGGCGGATTGTCCGCTGGACTAGGTCCGCCGGGAAAAGTCCGCACGTGTGTACGCAGCATTACTGTTATTTGCTGGCTGTGCCGGGTGGGGGGATATGTCTGTATAATCTCAGACCCAAGTCACTGAATGCAGTCTCAGGAGATGGGAGGCAGCGGTGTGGGATAACATCCTCAAACTTTGGAACCTTAAACAGAAAGTGATAATGAGGGAGGAGTCAATAACCCAATGATGGTGGTCTTCAGGATCAGTCCAGTCTTCATCTTGGTGGTTCTCCCCCATCCTCACTCTCTGACCTCTGGTGGGGCTCAGCCCCGCTGTTATTGATGACTAAATCATGGACTAAATAAGGAAGTGCAGGACTTCTTGTGTTGGGAAGATGGCAATGAGTGATAGAGGGGGGGGGGACACTCGTCCTATAATCCCCTCATCACTGTCACTCCTATAAAAGACAGTTCTCGTTGTTTCCTCACTCTCTGACTAAGGTCCATGAATAAAGAAATGAACTGGTAGGAGATCAGAGGACCCATTTACTAGTTACCTTGAGGGGGGAATTGTAAGATCCTCAGAGACAAAGCTGTCTGATGTGGGCGGAGTCCTGGTTTAGGGGAACCAATCAGCTCATGTCTAGTAATAATCTTTTTATTTCTATTTTAGTAGATGGACGGGAGATGAGGAAAACCTCAGAGGATTGTCTCACTTTGTCTCCAGACTGTAAAGTAGAAGATGAGGACATCACACAGTATAGTCCAGGAGAAAACCCGACTACCTCAAATGTCCATCCGGCACCACACAGTGTAGATGGACCATCGTATTCCTCTTATCCTGAGGAACCTCAGACTGTGCGGGACGGTGCCGTCCTTCCAACAGAGAAGAGGCTTTCCTGTACTGAGTGCGGGAAGTGTTTCCATTCACAATACAAACTTAATAGGCATATAAGATCTCACACAGGAGAGAAGCCTTATTCCTGTCCTGAGTGCGGGAAATGTTTTTCACATAAGTCCAATCTTTACACACATCAGAGATCTCACACGGGGGAGAAGCCGCATTCCTGTCCTGAGTGCGGGAAATGTTTTTCACAGAAGTCTGATCTTTACAAACATCAGAGATCTCACACGGGGGAGAAGCCGTATTCCTGTCCTGAGTGCGGGAAATGTTTTTCAGATAAGTCCAGGCTTTCCACACATCAGAGATCTCACACGGGGAAGAAACCACTTTCCTGTCCTGAGTGCGGGAAGTGTTTTCATTTTAAATCCAGACTTGATGTGCATAAAAGATCTCACACAGGAGAGAAGCCGTATTTGTGTCCTGAGTGTGGGAAATGTTTTTCAGTGAAGTCCCAACTTTCCAGACATCAGAGATCTCACACGGAGGAGAAGCTGTTTTCCTGTCCTGAGTGCGGGAAATGTTTTTCACACAAGTCCAATCTTTACATACATCAGAGATCTCATACGGGGGAGAAGCCATTTTCATGTCCTGAGTGCGGGAAATGTTTTTCAGTGAAGTCCAATCTTTACGCACATCAGAGATCTCACACAGGGGAGAAGCTATTTTCCTGCCCTGAGTGTGGGAAATGTTTTTCACAGAAGTCCAATCTTTACATACATCAGAGATCTCATACGGGGGAGAAGCCATTTTCCTGTCCTGAGTGCGGGAAATGTTTTTCAAAGAAGTACGATCTTTGCATACATCAGAGATCTCACACAGGAGAGAAGCCATATTCCTGTCCTGAATGCGGGAAATGTTTTTCAAAGAAGTCCAGTCTTAACAAACATCAGAGATCTCATACAGGAGAGAAGCTATTTCCCTGTCCTGAGTGCGGGAAATGTTTCTCACGCAAGTACGATCTTAACACACATCAGAGATCTCACACGGGGGAGAAGCCGTATTCCTGTCCTGAGTGAGGGAATTGTTCCTCACTGAAGTCCTGTCTTCCTGTACATCAGGGATCCCACACAACCCTTGAGGTGTATTAGTGCCTTGAGTGCGGGAAATGTCTTCTATATGAATGTTGCTGGACATCACAGCTCTCATGTGGGGAAGAAGCACACCCTGATATACACCTCAGATATACTCCATGGCTGATCTTCATCATGGAAGAAACAGTTGATAAGGAGATCAGAGATCACCAAAGACATGGATGAAGTGTTGTAAAAATACAATGGATGGGCGGCTCATACAGGTCTGGTAATGTACTTTTATGTCATGGCTTTCTTCCAGGTCCGCACCCATGCACGCGCACACCCAGAAACCTCCACTGTCATTGGCTGTAGGACAAGTTTGTCAGCAGGTCCCAGCCAATGATTTTGCCCCGTACCCTGCTGATCACCTGCAGCCAATGACAAATCACTCCTGTATTTTATTTTGTAAACACGGGGAGCTATCTTGTGATTTCTTCTCTTATTTTGTAAACACGGGGAGCTATCTTGTGATTTCTTCTCTTCCCGAGGTCCTTTTCGGTTCAGGAAGAGAAGAGAACACCACACTGCCATTACTAGTATAGTGTCTGTATGGATCAATATCCTGATCATGAACAGAACTATATTTATGGTCTAGAGCCCTACGGACGACATGAGTAAAGATGACATATAGAAACAACACAAAACTCACCAACATGAAATAGACCTGAAAGTGTGCCTTGGTCTACCGTATGGTACACCAAAATAAGGGGGCATACCCTAGATAAAGAATGGTAAGAAGTAGTTATGGAATAATGTAGAATGAGTATTCAGTCTTGGGGTAAGAATACTTGGAAGAGGCTTTTAAAAAGGGAGGGTGGGTGGGTATCACGCACAGGAAACCGACAAAGACCGGCGGCCTTTGGGCTGCTTAAATACCCTCCGGGCTCCTCCCATAACTTCAGGCCGGTACCCGGCCTTCCAATTTATGGTCTAGAGCCCTACGGACGACATGAGTAAAGATGACATATAGAAACAACACAAAACTCACCAACATGAAATAGACCTGAAAGTGTGCCTTGGTCTACCGTATGGTACACCAAAATAAGGGGGCAAAAACCTTCAGGTAGGGGATAATTATTTATTAGAGGTAATGTCACTGAGTGAGTCAAGCAAAGGCCTGAGCCATCTCTAACTGTGGGTTAGGAATGTAGCGAGAGAAGCAGGCCGATTTCCACCGACCCAGTTTCTTGATCACGTGGTCCGGAACCCCCTGTCTTGAGGCCGTCGTGGCCGCCCCGATCCGGAACGAATGCCCGGAGTACTGGCTGGGGTCCAACTGAAGATTGCCGAGAAGGACCCGGACATGTTCCACGAACTGCGACGAGTTAAGGGGTTTTACCGGAAAGGGTAGAAGTGGACTGGCCCCTGGGCGGTCGGACAGCAGTGCCGTCAGGCGGTCCAATACGGCAACTGGGCACCAGTTGTTGTGAGTCCTGTACTGGTGAATATCTACTCCGGAACCTCGCTGCTGAGTTTTGGATGTCGCCAAGTGAAGGACGTAGTGATCCTGGTGGCGATAGAGATTATTTCTATGCAAGACTGGACCGGCTGGGTGGCTGCGAGTGAACTCGCTGGGCCGCAGAAACCCATAAAACGCCATGTGTATCGCAGCCTGCAGTACGGTGCTGAGGAGGAGACCGAAAGGGGACCTATCCAGGATGTCAGACATCCCCTTGAAGATTTCCCCCGTGATAGGCAGCCGCTTTGGGCTGACTGGCGGCTGGTGTTTCTGAACCCCCCGTAGTAGAGCCCTCACCGCGTGGCAGGAGAACACCGAAGGCCTTGCGGGGTCTTGAAGTGACAAATAGTGCTGCACCCCGGCCACGTACTGGCGTATCGTGCTGTGTGACAGTGCTAGGTGTGAATGGCAGTAGGCGATGAACGCCATGACCTGCTTGAGGCTGGAAGACTCGCGAGGCCGCTGGGGCAGGAACTTGTTAAACGCCCTCCAGGCCGTCCGGTAGGCCCGACGGGTGTTGCGGGCGAGTGAGGCGTTAATGATGTTGGTAGCTGAGCGTAGATGTGGGGCTAGTCCAAGGTCAGTTGTGACCAATCCGGGATAGTGGCTGAATGACGGCAGGCTCCTGGCACCTGTTCAAAGAAAGAAATAAAGTTAAAACGGGAGAGTGCGTCCGCTGCTACGTTGAACTTCCCTGGAATGAATGAGCAGTAAACATTGAACTGATGCTGTAGGGATAGCTGGACCAGTCTGCGGAGGAAGGACATGACGGGCCTGGACTTAGACCTGCCCTTGCTGATGATCTCGGCTGTGGCTTGATTGTCTGTCGAGAAAGCCACAGTCTGTCCAGACCAAAGGTGACCCCATAGGTGAGCGGCTGCTACAATAGGGAAGAGCTCAAAGAGGGCTGACGTAGTAGTGAAGCCCGGTGTGGCTAGTGCTTGAGGAGGCCAAGGGGCGGCGAACCACAAATGGCCAAAAATGGCGGCGCATCCTGTGGATGCCGCCGCGTCGGTCACCACCTGTGGTGACTGCGTGGACACGACTGGGATAAACAGGGACACACCGTTCCAATCACTAAGAAAGTGTTCCCACATGGCCAGATCTGCCCTGGCTGCAGAATCCAGCCTGATGACCTGGTCTGGGTCCTGAGTGTAGGACAGGAAGACCAGCAACCGGGACACGAAGGAGCGGCCCTGGGGGATGATCCTCACAGCAAAGTTCAGCATCCCGAGGAGAGACTGAAGTTGCTTCTGAGTACATCCCCCCGCCCGGGTGAATTCTTGCAGAACCGTCCTGATACGGTCCAACTTATCTGCTGGAAGGCTGGCCTGCATGGCAAGCGTGTCAAGGTCGACGCCCAAGAACGTGATCTTGTGTGCCGGGCCGTCAACCTTGTGCTCCGCTATGGGGACGTTCAGATTGTCGAAAACCGTCCTCAACTTTCCAAGGTCCCCTGGGGGAGCCCCGGGCGGCTCTATCAGAAGGAAGTCATGCAAATAATGGATGACCTTGTGGCACTGTGCCTCATGGAGAAGGATCCACGCCAGGGTCTCCGCGAACTTGTCAAATAGCCAAGGACTACTTTTAGACCCGAAGGTCAATTTGGTCGCGAAATAATATCGCTCCCTCCACTTGATGCCGTGCCAGCACCACAAGGAAGGATGGATGGGCAGCAGCTTGAAGGCGTCGGATATGTCCGCCTTCGAGAGCCAAGCACCCACCCCTGCCCTGAGAATGGCCTGGATAGCCATGTCTACTGAAGCGTACTTCAGTGAGAACTCCTCGGAGGGGATGAGCGAGTTGAGACTGGGAACGACGGAAGAATGAGGCGCTGACAGATCATACACCAGACGTTTTTTATTTGAAAACTTTCCCTGCACAAGCCCGATAGGGCTAACCCTCCAGATGCTGAAGGGAGATTGACAGAACGGGCCTATCATGAAGTCCCGATCCAACTCCGTCTGCAAAAGGACGTCAATCGCTGGCTCATCTGTTGCTGCTGAGCGTAGGTTCGGACATTTGTGGGTGGAGTGGGGCAGGGTGATGAGCCCTGTATGGAACCCATCAGTGAAGCCTCGGATGAGGTAGCTGGCGAGTGACGGAGTGGGGTGTGAGGTCAAGTAAACACCGAGCCAAAGGACATTGACCCGGCTTAGTCATGGTTTCTTCTGTTTGACCTCACACAGGATCCTGGGGTGCGCCCTCTGGCATAGGGTGCAAACGTGCAAGAGCCGGCACTGGCTGAAATTGCAGGAGCCGTAATTAAAGTTGTTGCAAATGGCGGCTCCCCCAACCATCCGCACCGGACGTCCCAACTTGTCCACCTTTTGCCCATGCGCCGGGGCCTGCTGAGCCTGGCTCGTGCTGGTAGAGGCCGTGCTAGCTATCGGATGGACAGAGGCTATGTTGGCACACCAGACTGTGGTGTGGGACGCTGACTGACAGACAGCACATAGCGGGGAGCGAAGGCCTGCGAAGTGGCGGCAGAACAACTCCGTGTCCACTACGCTCCAGTCCGTTGACAAATGAAACTGTGAGAATCTGGCTGCGGCTTTGGCCGAGAAGGACCGATGATAGTCGTAGAACGCTGAGCCACCGTATTTGTGGCCCAGGTCTACGATCAAATGGAGGTAGAGGTCCAGTTCCTCCCGTCTGCCGGGGGAGGCTGAGCACAGCACGTCTCTAAACATGCCGAAAGCGAGCGTGAACTCGGGCACCGTGAGCTTTCTGTTGAGCCTCGGATCCTTCGCTTTCAAAACCACCGAGACGTCCCCCCAGGTGTAGGCCTTGTTCTCGGCCAAGTCATGGACCGAGATCAAGAGTGAGGCCAGATTAACGTCTCTGCCCTCTAGAATGTCCTTCCTTACGCTGGGTGGCACCAGGTGGGAAGGGTGAACGGTAGTCGTAGCAAGCTCACTACCTGCAGCCGGTGCACTGATGGCTGGGACCACCGCGGGTTCCGGAACCGTGGCAGCCGGGCTGGCCTCTAGACGAGACACCCTGTCCTGGACCTCAATGATTGAGGAAGACAGGGAAGACACGAGGGTGTGTAGCTGAGCGACGGCGGCTGAAATCGATTCCAGAGACGCCTGCTGGCTGCTGGGGCTTGCTGCGGCCGGTGGTGGGAAGAGGAGCCTGAATAGCTCCGCCTTCCTGGCCGCGGACGAGAAGGGTATCCCTCTGCGTCTCAGCTCGGCGGACAGCCTGGGAATTGTCCATGCCCTGAGAGACTGGACACTGCCAGCCTCGGAGGCTGACGCCGGAGATAGCGGGGTGGTGAGGTCATCGCTGCCGACTGATGACATGGCGGCTGCCAAGACCTGTTACTTGATAGACTGGTCACGTGTCTGCAGGCTGGGCCTAAAAAAGGTGACAAGAAATGAGTTTGGACGTGTCACCTATGATATACGTACCTGCCACGAGAAAGCAGGAGCCCCCCGTGCCCCTGCGTTTATTTTATTTTTTTACCTGCTGGAACCCTGATCAAGCTGGTGCAGGAGGACCTACTGAATCCGACTGACCTGAGAGAGTGTGAGAGAAAGTACCTATTTAAGAGCCTAAAACTGCTGCCGTCCAGAGCGACGGAACCCAACGTAGATGATAACAACAGGCGATAGTGACTTGAGTCGACTGCCGAGACCGCTGTGGGATCAAATGACAGATGACAACACGAATGACTGACTTGACATGTTGCCTTACCTGAATGAAACTTCCCGTGACAGGGCCCGGCCCGTTCGTACCGTATGGGGGTGACTGTGGGCCGGACTCTGGAGCACGTACAGAAATGAGGCAACCGTGCAACGAGGCCAACTGCCTGGGTATGCTGAGGCCGAACTGTGACATCCAGCTGCCACCGGGTCCGACTCCAAGCTCCCTTCTTTTTTTTTTTTTTTTTTGTAGAAATGCGGCCGGCCTAGGGCACGCCGGCGTGAATTCGTACAGGCGGGTGACCAATTAACGCCGGGGCGTGGTAAGGTGACACAGAAATGATATAACATGACAAGGGCAAGAATCAAAGTTTTTTTTTTTTTTTATTTTTTTTTTTTTTGCGACTCCGCCCCTGGCGCATGTATTGAAATGAGGCCGGGCCTAGGGCACGCCGACACGAATTAGTGCGAGGGAGTGACTGCATTCATGCCGGGCGTGGTAAGGTGACAGAAATGAGATACCATGACAGGGGCAAGAATCAGGAATGTACGCAAACCAGTAATGCGATTCCGCCCTTGGCGCATGTATTGAAATGAGGCCAGGCCTAGGGCACGCCGACACGAATTAGTGCGAGGAAGTGACTGCATTCATGCCGGGCGTGGTAAGGTGACAGAAATGAGATACCATGACAGGGGCAAGAATCAGGAATGTACGCAAACCAGTGATGCGATTCCGCCCTTGGCGCATGTATTGAAATGAGGCCGGGCCTAGGGCACGCCGACACGAATTAGTGCGGGGAAGTGACTGCATTCATGCCGGACGTGGTAAGGTGACAGAAATGATATACCATGACAGGGGCAAGAATCAGGAATGTACGCAACCAGTGATGCGATTCCGCCCTTGGCGCATGTATTGAAATGAGGCCGGCCTGGGGCACGCCGACCCGAATCAGTGCAGGGAAGTGACTGCATACAAGCCGGGCGTGGTAAGGTGACAGAAATGATATACCATGACAGGGGCAAGAATCAAGAATGTACGCAACCAGTGATGTGATTCCGCCCTTGGCGCATGTATCGAAATGAGGCCGGGTAGTCGTGCATCTGGATCGCCCCGATCGGAGCATGCATGGATGCGACCGGACCAGGATGGAAGCGATGGCATGAACACCCTGTTTTAACTGATGCGAAATGATTTAGCATGACCGAATGGCCTGATACGTTGGCCACGTTTGAAATGATGAAATGATTGTCATGCTAACACGTGAAATGTTTCGACACGGTCGAAGTGATTCGTACAATTAGTATGCCAACAGTGCTTCGGAATGTAAATAGCGATTCGGTACGCTCGCTGGCGCCACCGATTCGAATAATGGCAGGACATGAACGATACGTGTGAGTGCGAGCGGCACCCGTGCATGAGTTACGTTTGAACGATTCGAAGACTGCGTAGCACGACCGCGAAAGGGGAACCCTTGAGTGCCGGATGCGGCATCGGTCGGAATGTAGTGGTGGGCGGCCCTGAATGTGCGTGCCGCTAGATGGCTCCCGATCGTGTACAACCAAAAACGTGCGAGTAAGTGTTTAGTTTTCGAGACAAGCAGCGCGTGGTTCGTGAGCTACGCAGACCACAGTTTAGTGACATGATAAGCAGTGCATGAGAACGTAAAACATGGGAGCCGAAGCCCTACCTGCGACAGCCGAACCAGACTCTTTGTACGAAACTGCGACTCGGCGACACGAGTGCGACACGAAGGGACAACACGACTTACGAACACGGACGCGGGACTGCAACAAGAGGAGACGGACAGACGAAAACGGAGCTCACGAACCGGCACCAACAGCGCTTGTCTCGGACAAGTCGGTCCTAGATGTCTGACGTATCAGATATCACGCACAGGAAACCGACAAAGACCGGCGGCCTTTGGGCTGCTTAAATACCCTCCGGGCTCCTCCCATAACTTCAGGCCGGTACCCGGCCTTCCAATTAGTGTCCCCCCTTTAGTATAGTGTCCCTAATAACGCAGCGTTAGCAGGATCAGCCCTTCTGCCAACCAACAAGCACACATAACCGCAGTGTTGGCAGAATCAGGCCTGATCTCTTCTAGCACTAGCAGGTAAGTTGTATTTGTGTAGCACCCTGGAGTTTAGGCAGGGAGCTCCTCACACATTTACTTGCCAGGAGTAGTTATCCTGGTTGATTGTTAGAGATGTATTGATTTCTCCCTAAGTTTGGCCTTGTTGCACTTTTCTCTTCTACCACTAGGTGGCCGGGCACTTGGTGGTGCTAGATATGAGAAGGGCAACCCAAGGTCAGGTTATGGGTATATAGTGTATCTCAGCCAATGGGCAGGGGTTTTCTTGAATCCCTTGGCCTGCTGGGAGTAACTATATATTCGGGTGGAGTCAGTTGATCAGGGTTCTGTGCCACATGGATGGCTGTCTGGACGGACGTGTGTTGTGTTGCCCCGGGCTGCTAGGCCAGAGGTTGAGTCTATCCTGGGCACATCTGGCTGCTAGGAGAGCAGCGCAGGGTTGGGACTGCAGCCTATAGTCCAACCAGAAGTGACGGTTCTGCCAGCCGGGGAACCTGTCGTGGTTGGAGCTAGAGGGGAAGCTGTCACCACAAAGGGACCAACCAGCTTATTACCAGGGACAGAGAATTGGGAAACTTCCGTCAGTGATCAAGCCAGGGACCCAACCAGCGGAGGTGATGCTTGTAGAGCAGCCTTGTGTGTCAAGCCAGGGACTGAGCAGACCAGTGGGGAGAAGCTTGTGAAGTATCTGGAGTGCCAAGCCAGGGATCCAGCAGAGAGGTGGGGGTGACGCTTGAGGAAGATACCACCGTGAAGATTGGAGGAGCTCAAGGGATTCAGAGTCAGTGAATCAAAGGATCTAGTGATAGACCGGGAGCTCAGTGGGCTAAAGAACTACAAGGAGTGATTGTAGTGAAGCTGAGAGAACTGTTACGCTTTGTGTTAGGAACTGTTAAAGACTGTTGCCATAGGAGACAGCATTCCTGCACGTGCAGATGTGGTGTCTTGCTGAGTGCCTTTCCCTGCAGGGCTGTCCTCCTATGGAAGTCTCGGAGCCTGCTAATTAATCTTGCAACTACTCAAGGGTGTCCTGGCCCTAACCCTCTTTCCCCCAAAAAGTTTGTAAGAGAATTAAACATCTCTTGCATTCAAGAAGTGTCTGGCACCCAAAAACTTCCACCTTGCACCCACTATGCCTCACAACCAACCATATACAAGGATATCAGCTATCTCTGGCCCTGGAGGTTCTCATTAGCACCATATACAGAAGGATATCAGCTATCTCTGGCCCTGGAGGTTCTCATTAACCTGAAGGAGGCCGGAGACCTTGCTACATTTGTAGTAGTTTAAGCAGTCCCTGACAGCCAGGAACTCTTTTTCCTATGAGTCGCACTAGGTATCTGTGAATTTAGTGGCCAAAATGTCTCAACAAAGGTACTCTAGTGAAGAGGCCTACAGGATTCTGAGTATGACATCTGAGAGCGAAGGAGCAGTCCTCACTGTCAGAATCAGGCTCTGAATATGAACCTGTAGAGAGCAGCGGCACCCCGACAGGGAGCTCAGGGGATGGAGGAGAGGTACCTGCTAAGGTCAGCTCTAAATATGGTAAATGTGATGAGGGGCGCTGATTAACTAAATAAATATTGCCACTTCTCAGTGATAAATATCAGTGATAAATAATAGACAAAAATGAATTGGAATCACCCAAAACCACAAGATGCATCCATTTTACATGAGATAGTGCTTAACAATTAAAAAAATGCAGTCAAAAGTGCTTTACAAGTCCTGAACATATACTGTCTTCAATCATGGAAGAAAGTTACATTCAGAGTTGCCTATGCCCGGCACTGGGGCTATTGCGCTCGTAATAGGATGGAGAATCCGCTTCAGGCACCTCTGAATGTAAGCAGCCATTTGGCATCTGTTTTTATTTACTTTATTAATAAATGGGATTATACTATTTCGATCTTTGCATCCTTTTTATATAATACTCCGGCTACCTTTATTGGTGGAGAGGAGGTGGTCATTCCCCACACGGTCCATTCCGGTTATGACCTCAAGTGATTTCTTGCACAAGGCTTATTTGACCTTTTTCTAATCACAACAACTTCTGGTAAGGAGACATCCATTTCAGAGCACATTTGGGTGTACAGTGCAGCCGGTGGAGGTGGTCTATTTGCACAGCGGAAGCAGCACTTCTTTATATGTTCATTCACACTTTGCAATAGAATCTGCACAGAGAACTTTCTTCCATGATTGAAGACAGTATATGTTCAGGACTTGTAAAGCACTTATGACTGCACTTTGTTAAGCACTATCTCATGTAAAATTGATGCATCTTGTGGTTTTGGGTGATTCCAATTCATTTTTGTCTGTTATCAGTTGTGAGTATATTATTTATCACTGAGAAGTGGCAATATTTATTTTGTTAATCAGCGCCCCTCATCACATTTACCATACTTACACTAGAATTTTTTAATCTAGCAGGGGGGATAGCAGCTATAGTCTTTTCTTTTAGTACGCACTTAAAGTATTTTTCTTTGGCGCAAGGATTTCATTTATTTTTCACTAAGGTCAGGTGTACCCAACCCCAGGTAGCTGAAGTGCTAGGAACACTTGATTTGTCTAATATGCAGCAGGATGCCAGTACTAGTGCCGCACTACCTTTTGGTGAGCTGGCAGGTACCAGCGGCCTAGTACATCCTAGTCTTTTACATACCAGGACAAAAGATGACCTGGCGAGTCCCAAAAATGCAATCCAAGCTGGTGAGGTGGCTAGCACTAGTAGCATCCTGCAGACACCAAGAATTTGACCACAGACCCATAGAGCCCATAGTGTTCTTCCAGATGTGCTTGCAAATGCTGATTGGCAGCCCACAGATGGTGCAGTGCTCCGTACTTCCCCCGTTCACTGCCCATGGAAACAGCAAATTTACCAACTCCCCTAGATTTTATTTTTTAAATGTTTTTCACAGGAAAATCTGTATCGATCGATTGTGAGCTGAAGGAATTTATACACACAACCATACATCGCCACCAACCCAAATTCAACTCTTGCAAGGCAATTCCCATGGAGACCTATCAAGGTTTATAAATGTAAAACTTTTTTGGACCTAACACCCAACATGGGCATTACTAAAAAGAATGAGTTGTGGTCATATTGGTCCAGAGATCCGATTCATCAAATGCCCGTGTTCTCTGCTTCAATGTTTAAGCATAGATATGAGACGATAATGCTTTTAGTGATCACACACTTTGTCGTCCTCGGGGTGACCCTGAATATGATCAGCTTTACAAAATTCTGCCCCTCATAAACTACCTCTCCCAGAAATTTGCAGATGTGTATATGGCCCAACAAACCATCTATGTAGATGAGGCCATCGAACATTTCATTGGCCACCTTTGAGGGTGGGGGGCATAAAAGTGATCTTACAGTAAATCTGCCGCAGAGACCACTTTTATTTTAAAGAGAAATGCATGCTGTCCTTGAAAAAAAATGGTTTATGGCAGCCTTACATCAATAGTATGTAAACTCTTGGAGGGGATGATTAGGGACTATATACAAGATTTTAGTAATGAGAACAGTAACATTAGCAGTAATCACAATGGATTCATGAAGAATTGTTCTTGCCAAACCAATCTACTAACCTTCTATGAGGAGGTGAGTTGCCATCTAGATAAAGGAAGGCCCATAGATGTGGTGTATCTGGATTTTGCAAAAACATTTGACACAGTTCCCCATAAACGTTTACTGTACAAAATAAGGTGCGTTGGCATGGACCATAGGGTGAGTACATGGATTGAAAACTGGCTACAAGGGCGAGTTCAGAGGGTGGTGATAAATGAGGTGTACTTGGAATGGTCGGGGGTGGGTAGTGGGGCCCCCCAGGGTTATGTGCTGGGACCAATCCTATTTAATTTGTTCATAAACGACCTGGAGGATAGGGATGGGGTAAACAGTTCAATCTCTGTTTTTGCGGACGATACTAAGCTAAGCAAGGCAATAACTTCTCTGCAGGATGTGGAAACATTGCAAAAAGATTTGAACAAATGAATGGGGTGGGCAACTACATGGCAAATGAGGTTCAATGTAGAAAAATGTAAAATAATGCATTTGGGTGGCAAAAATATGAATGCAATCTATAGACTGGGGGAATCTAGGATGGAAAAGGACCTGGGGGTCCTAGTAGATGATATGCTCAGCAATAGCATGCAATGCCAAGCTGCTGCTAACAAAGCAAACAGAATATTGGCATGCTTTAAAAAGGGGATCAACTCCAGAGATGAAACAATAGTTCTCCCACTCTACAAGACTCTGGTCCCGCCGCACCTGGAGTATGCTGTCCAGTTCTGGGCACCAGTCCTCAGGAAGGATGTACTGGAAATGGAACGAGTACAAAGAAGGGCAACAAAGCTAATAAAGGGACTGGAGGATATTAGTTATGAGGAAAGGTTGCGAGCACTGAACTAATTCTCTCTGGAGGAGAGATGCTTGAGAGGGGATATGATTTCAATTTACAAATTCCATACTGGTGACCCCACAATAGGGAGAAAACGTTTTTGCAGAAGGGAGTTTTACAAGACACGTGGCCACTCATTAAAATTAGAAGAAAAGAGGTTTAACCTTAAACTACGTAGAGGGTTCTTTACTGTAAGAGCAGCAAGGATGTGGAATTCCCTTCCACAGGTGGTGGTCCCAGCGGGGGACATTGATAGTTTTAAGAAACTATTACATAATCACCTGGATGACCGTTACATACAGGAATATACAATTTAATACTGGCATATAATCACACACATAGGTTGGACTTGTGTCTTTTTTCAACCTCTTCTAATATGTAACTATGTGAATGAATGAATGAAAGATTTGTATAGCGCTGCAACTGCGAACTGAATCGCCTCGAGGCGCTTGATCCGACCTGGGTTGATTCCTTCTTAGAAGAGGTGGGTCTTGAGTTTTTTCCTGTAGGCCCGATGGTCTTTTTCTAAGCGGATGTTCGTAGGTAGAGCGTTCCATAGCCGCGGTCCTTGGACTGCAAATCTTCGTTCTCCCCTTGATTTGACTATGTAAGCTAGCTGCTGCCATAACAATGGTATTTTGCGTCAAATTCCCGACGTACGGCTACAGCAATTTGCGTGAAGTGGTTAAAGGGTAACTCCACATGCGTGGGGAAAAAGCAACTAAAGAAAAAATAATATAGCGCATATAATTGCAACACTTATCATATTGTAATTGAATGTTATTAAAAATTACCTTTCCTTTTCAATCTGCAGCCATCGTAATTTTCTGAGACTACATTGCAATATGGCTATCTGGAGTTGTCCTGTACACAGAGTGTGTACTGATTGTTATAATCCTTGATTGTTATAATCCTTGCAATGTACACAGATCACCCAGAGGGGAATTGTTTTTTTCTCAACAAAAGTGGAGGTACGCTTTAACCATTGTAATTTACTTTGCAGGAACACCAATCAGCTGCAGCACTGATCTGTTTAGTCTGACAGCAGCATGATGTTGCTCTCAGAATACATACATCCGTGCCTGCAGCACTGCAGGAGGATATTTCTCATCCATAGTTTAAAAAAATGTGCATGTCCGAGCATGAGGGACCTGTGTTGTCAGTAAATGGATTGCTCCTTTGCTTCAGCGTATATTTTTTTCACTTTTTTGGTATAGATTTCAGTTAAAAAAAGGTTGTTGTTTTATTGAATAATCTCATATAGTTATTGTGTTTTATTGTTAACCATTGTTTGCTTTAGAGCAGGGGTCTCAAACTCAAATTACCTGAGGGCCACAAGACAAGTTTTCATATCCCATGGGGGCCGCATGCACTCTTCAAAAACAACAGTACTGGTGTCACCGGCTGCATTATTAACCCCCATCACTGGTGTCAGCGGATGCATTATTAACCCCCAGCACAGGAGTCAGTGGATGCATTATTAACCCCCAGCACTGATGTGAGCGGATGCATTATTAACCCCATCACTGGTGTCAGCAAATGCATTATTAAACCCCAGCACTGGTGTCAGCGGATGAATTATTAAACAGCACTGGTGTCAGCGGACGTATTATTAAACCCCAGCACTGGTGTAAGTGGACGCATTATTAAACCCCAGCACTGATGTCAGCAGATGCATTATTATACCCCAGCACTGGTGTCAGCGGACGCATTATTAAACCCCAGCACTGGTGTTAGGGACGCATTATTAAACCCAGCACTGGTGTCAGCAGACGTATTATTAAACTCCACTGATGTGAGCAGACGCATTATTAAACCCCAGCACTGGTGTCAGCAGACGCATTATTAACCCCCAGCACTGGTGTTAGCGGACGCATTATTAAACCCCAGCACTGGTGTTAGCGGACGCATTATTAAACCCCAGCACTGGTGTCAGCGGACTCATTAATAAACCCCAGCACTGGTGTCAGCGGATGCATTATTAAACCCCAGCACTGGTGTTAGCGGATGCATTATTAAACTCCAGTACTGGTGTCTTTGTCTACTTTACAAAAAGAGGTCATTTGGGGGCATGTTTTTACTGTAGAGGAAATGTGTAAGTTCTGTATATAATTGTATTCTATTTTGTATGTATTGCACACGGCACTAATAATGTTTTCATTACATGTTTGCATTCTTTCGAGTCCTGATTAGAATTAGCCTGCCTATGTTACGCCCCTTGTAACCATACAATTGTAATATTAATGTGATACCTATGTAATCAAGTGTATAAAAACCTTCAATTGTGTCATAATAAAACACAACAGTTATTTGGAAAGATGCCGAGTGTATCTTTTGTGTCTGTTCCCTACTGCAGTAGTTATTATTAATTTGGAACCACTAATCAATATGAGTATAGGAGATGCCTATCAATAAAATGCCATATCAGATGGCGAGCTTTGCCTAGGAGGTGATTTACAGGTGACCCTGAGAATCTAAAACGAGGAGCTTGAGACGATCCGGGAATTTCTGATAATCAGCCTTTTGCTTACATTTGAGTAATCAGACTTCCTTAATCGGTAAGACAGGAGCAAGTGTTGCCTGGGCAAGTCTCCAGGAGGGAACCACCAGTCGCAACCAGGAGGGCTGGTGAGTGACAGGCACAGTCGGGAGGTCCGGAGAGGCATGCCTGAGAGGACTGGTGAGCAGTCTGGGATGGGTGAAGAGCCAGCTGGAAGGACTGTGGGGTCATGGCAGTGGAGTTTGGGCAGCTGCAGCCAGGAGAGCTAGCAGGGCCTGAAGGGGACTAGCTGGGAGCAGTAGTCCACAATAGGGCAGCTAGCACCAAGCACTTTGTCATTATTTCTGCTACATTAACCACTGCAGCCCCAGAAGATTTGGCTGCTCAATGACCAGGCCATTTTTTGCGATTCGGCACTGCGTCACTTTAACTGACAATTGTGCGGTGCCGAGCGACATGCCTGGACAAGTCCTGCTAGCATCAGCATGCCTGCAAACTTCAGAGTTGTGGCCTAGCTGGTCCCCCGTGAAGAAAGAGAACATCAGAGGAGGAGAAACTGCCTTGACCTTTGGCCTGGCCAGGGACCTGGCGACTGTAAGTACTGCCATGCAGGAGTCTAATTCAGTCCCTGAAGAGCCGGCCAACTCTAAGCCCCTTGCCATCACAGTCCGGAGGGAGCCAATGTCAGAGGAAGGTGCACCTTCAGGTGAGCTGGACAGGGATAGTGAGGCCCGGGTTATTGATTGGGGTCCCCTCAGAGTGCAGGCCGAGTTTGGATCTCTGGAGAGATTGGTGAAGTAGTCAGCCCCTAATAAAGTGTTCTGAAGAGGAATGGGAAATCAGGGAATCCCAAGTCCATGGAAGTGGAGATGGGCCAGAGCCAGTTTTGGAATCTGAAGGAGCCACAGGAACCCTGACCAGTAGCAGGCAGCTCTTCTTGAACAGACCTTCCACCACCCAGACCAGAGTGCCCACCAATGCACCCACCAGTCAGTGGATCTTGAGGCTCCCAGGTGCTTGCGTTCTCCAGGGGAGAGGGAATTCCACAAAGTTGCAGAGATTCTCTAGTTTTCAAGGAGAAGTGCAAAGGAAAGTAGCTCTCGAATGGGGCCTGGACTTCCGCTATGTCCCATCCCAGGTTATGGACGTTGTAGAGAACTCCTGAGGAGAATGGAAGGACAACCTAGTCTGGTATTACCTACATGTCGCCAAGCCATTGCGAGTGCCAGACAGTGAGGCCTGGGCCCGTTTTAAAGACATTCAGGAGGAATGAAGGCTTAAGAGATCGATATTGGTATTCTCTATATTGTTGGTATTATAGTACTTATAATGCTTATAATCAAATGTGCACCTATGTTGTGCAAATGTTGTTTGAAGATAACTACAACTTCTTGTAATGCTGTTTGTAAAGCTTGTACTAATATTGGTTCTTTTGAGCCCTCAAGGTCCTGAGTCAGAACTGCTCATGAGATGGTAGCCCGTATACCCGGAGACCAACCTAAAGACACAGAGGAAGTTTAAAAAAAGATTCCCAAAGAATTCTAAACACAGAAGGGACTGTGAAGATATGAAAATATATGAAGCACATATCGTTACCTACTCAGAGTTCCCCTTCAATATAAAAATGTATTTCTTTACAAAATGTTTCTGAATTCTTTTGGTATTGCAACACATGTATTGTTTGTGTCTTTTTGCTCTCTGGGTGACATGAAATGTTCTGCCAATAATATGATAAAATTCTGATAAAGGATGTTTATATAAAAAGTCCCTGTTTATAAGTTAATTACTCCCTTGGTGTAATCAATCTTTATTCTGTCAAACTAACCTTTTCACTTGTTGCACTAGTTAGGTCATGATGACCATATGAAACAATTAGTAAGGAATGTATTGCGTATTTTGTAACTTGGGCATGTGTCCGCCATACACTGCAATGTTATGATTTTCCTATAAAAAGCTGTGTCAACTTGTATTCTATCACATTCCCTTGGAAGATGTGATCCTCTGTACAGTGCGTATTCTGAAGTTAACATACATTAAGACGAATGCAACTTGATTGGCGTAGATGTCCTTTATTTCAAGGCTATACTTAACAAAGCAATGCATCCATCTTCTTCCCAGCAGCAGCATAAGGAGAGGGGGTGCATTGTGATGTTAGGGAGAGTGGGGGACTCAACTTCTGATGGTGGGGTGGCTCTTGACATCTAATGTAAAGGGAGGGGATGCGCTGGACATCTAACCTTACAGATACAACCGGCCCTTTTGAGGACAATCATAATGCTGATGCGGCCCACAATGAAATTGAGTTTGACACCCCTGCCCTAGAGAATAAAATAGTGGTACTTCCAATTTTTTATGTCAGACGATATTACTTCAAGAGTCTAGGAAACGCAAAATTTCAGTAAAAAACACACTAAAGTTCATTTTAGGAAGGGCGTGACCGGACATGAGGTGCGGTGTGATGTGAGAGGAATGTGAGAGCGTGTGTGTGCTCACTCCCACCCTTCCGTCCCATGGAAACGTTGTAAATGCCGAGACCTGTGGCTGCCCTCTCATAGCGGCACACTGTACACTGCACGCAGCCCGGAGACTCTAGAGGTCAGCCTGAGTTACCCAGCATAGAACCACAGCGTGTCTACACGGAAACAGCTGAAGGTGACGTCACACGCTATCTCCTGCCTCGCCGTCCGCGCTGGGAGAGAGGAAGAGCGGCGGGAAATTTAAACTCACAAGCCGGGTTTTTTGAGCTGTTCACACGGCGGAAAAAAGAAGAGAAAACAGGACACCGGAGGAGGGGGGGGACCCCAAGGAGACTCTCAGACTGCCCTGGAAAACATCCTTAAACGGCTAGGAGAGGTGAGAAGACATTTCACAGTCTATCCCCCCACCCCCCTCATTGCAATTAGTGGCTTGGTGTTTCTTCTCTTTTGACTAAGGAAAAGAAAAAGAAAATATAAACTGTGATGTGCATATCTGCCCAGCCTTTTTCTTGCTTTGTTGCAATTGAGGACTGTTAGAGACATAAGCTGCGCTATGATGTGCTGTGCATACGCATTCGGCTTCTGCGTGACAGAATTCTGAGGATTGTTTTTTTTTTTTTTTTCTCTGTTTGTGGCTGTGTTGTGCAAACTGTGTGATACAATACCCAACTGTGCCAGCTCCCACTTAACCACAATTGGAGGACTACCCTAGCTCTCTTTTTTACAAACAAAGACACCTGTGCTGGGTGTATGTGTTTTTTTTCTTTTCTTTCTCTCTCAGCTGTTATTGGCAGATCCTTTTTTAGCTACACATGTTTACCGTATCTGGTGCCTTTCTTCAAGCCGAGGAACGCTGCTAAAAATACATATGTGCATAAAAGTGCATAAAAGGCTCGCTGCTAAATCGCAATACGAGGACCGCCTACCCATTAAAAACACAGGCTGTGCTGAGATGTACACAAGTGACTAGCTCCCTTTTTTTTTTTTTTGTGTGTTCCCCTTATAGCAACGTCAGTAGTACTCTCCCGCATACGTGTGCCGCCTCTTTCTTACATCATAAATTGGGGTCCATCACCTATAAAAACACAGGGTGCGTTTTGTGCCGTGTGCTATGCAAAGCATTCGTGTTACTCTCAATCTGTAATTATAACCAGAGGAACGTTAACTTCTTTTTTTCCCTCCGCAAACATAAGCTCTGCTCTGTGCTGTGCACATACAGTGGTGTGAAAAAGTGTTTGCCCCCTTCCTCATTTCCTGTTCCTTTGCATGTTTGTCACACTTAAGTGTTTCGGAACATCAAACCAATTTAAACAATAGTCAAGGACAACACAAGTAAACACAAAATGCAATTTGTAAATGAAGGTGTTTATTATTAAAGGTGAAAAAAAATCCAAACCATCATGGCCCTGTGAGAAAAAGTGATTGCCCCCCTTGTTAAAACATACTATAACTGTGGTTGTCCACACCTGAGTTCAATTTCTCTAGCCACACCCAGGCCTGATTATTGCCACACCTGTTCACAATCAAGGCATCACTTAAATAGGAGCTGCTTGACACAGTAAGGTCCACCAGAAGATCCTTAAAAGCTACACATCATGCCGAGACCCAAAGAAATTCAGGAACAATTGAGAAAGAAAGTAATTGAGATCTATCAGTTTGGAAAGGGTTATAAAGCCATTTCCAAAGCTTTGGGAATCCAGCGAACCACAGTGAGAGCCATTATCCACAAATGGCGAAGACATGGAACAGTGGTGAACCTTCCCAGGAGTGGCCGGCCGCCTAAAATTACCCCAAGAGCGCAGCGACGACTCATCCAAGAGGTCACAAAAGACCCCACAACAACGTCCAAGGAACTGCAGGCCTCACTTGCCTCAGTTAAGGTCAGCGTTCATGCCTCCACCATCAGGAAAAGACTGGGCAAAAATGGCCTGCATGGCAGAGTTCCAAGGAGAAAACCACTGCTGAGCAAAAAGAACATCAAAGCTCGTCTCAATTTCTCCACAACACATCTTGATGATCCCCAAGACTTTTGGGACAACATTCTGTGGACCGATGAGACAAAAGTGGAACTCTTTGGAAGGTGTGTGTCCAAGTATATCTGGCGTAGAAGGAACACTGCATTTCAGAAAAAGAACATTATACCAAGAGTAAAATATGGTGGTGGTAGTGTGATGGTCTGGGGCTGTTTTGCTGCTTCAGGACCTGGAAGACTTGCCGTGATAAAAGGAACTATGAATTCTGCTGTCTACCAAGAGATCCTGAAGGAGAATGTCCGACCATCTGTTCGTGTACTCAAGCTGAAACGAACTTGGGTTCTGCAGCAGGACAATGTCCTAAACACACCAGCAAGTCCACCACCGAATGGCTGAAGAAAAACAGAATGAAGAGTTTGGAGTGGCCTAGCCAAAGTCCTGACCTGAATCCTATTGAGATGTTGTGGTATGACCTTAAAAAGGCCGTTCATGCTCGAAAACCCTCTAATGTAACTGAATTAGGACAATTCTGCAAAGATGAGTGGGCCAAAATTCCTCCAGGACGCTGTAAAAGCCTCATTGCACGTTATCGCAAACGCTTGGTTGCAGTTGTTGCTGCTAAGGGTGGCCCAACCAGTTATTAGGTTTAGGGGGCAATCACTTTTTCACACAGGGCCATGATGGTTTGGATTTTTTTTCACCTTTAATAATAAACACCTTCATTTACAAATTGCATTTTGTGTTTACTTGTGTTGTCCTTGACTATTGTTTAAATTGGTTTGATGTTCCGAAACACTTAAGTGTGACAAACATGCAAAGGAACAGGCAAACACTTTTTCACACCACTGTATACGTATTCTCCTTCAATCATAACCGGAGGCCCGCTCTGGCCCGTTCATAGGCTGTGACTTACATATAAGACTGTCCCTTTTGTCCTGTTTTGTGGCTTCCCTTTTTTTTTGTTTTAAGGGCCATTAGAGGACTGCTTCTTGTAAATCTACCTTAAAATCGTTACCTGACTGGGTCGGACTCCAGAGGGGCCCAGGGGTGGCAACATGTCAGCAAGGAGGAGAGTGGAAGAGCAGGCCAATCAGGAGAATGTAGGGACACAATCATTAAGATCAGCCAAGGATAAGGAAAAGGGGTCCCAGCCCACAATAACAAATGGGGCATCAGCAGCTGCAGCAAAGCTGGAAAAGTATGCACACACCCCAGTCCACAGCCCAATTAAAGGGGGACAGCAAATCCAGGCGAAAGTGTCAAATGACAGAAAGAGCCAAGGACAAATAAACAACCAGACAGTTGCTATGGGGGCAGCTACAGGAGGAGTAAAGAGCACAACCAATAAAAACGCGGGAGCCTCTGGAAAACCAGATTTGGCTTTAGCTCAGGCACCAATGGTTGAAGGAGAGCCGACACTAAAGGACGTATTGGCGGCAGTTAACACATGCAAACAGTCCCTAGGGGAGCTATGTGACCAAATGAAAAATATTAAAGAGGAATTGTCCCTGATGCGCCATGAGCTGGAAAAGAAGGCTGACAGAATAACAGCAGCAGAAGGGAGAATTAGCCAAATCGAGGATGACATGTACCCAATAAGCCAAGAGGTTAAAATTCTAAAAGAACAATCGGATAAATTCGCAGGAAAACTGGACGAAATGGAGAACAGACTCCGAAGGGACAATGTGAGGCTGGTAGGCCTACCGGAAAAAAGTGAAGGATCGGATCCAATTGCATTTATGGAAAAGTGGCTTATTGAAATATCTGGAAGAGAGACTTTTTCACAACAGTTTTCAGTTGAAAGGGCACATAGGGTCCCGTTTAGACCCCCACCCCAAGGAGGGCATCCCAGATCTATACTAATGAAATTCTTGAACTTTAAGGACAAAGTAATGCTTCTCCGCAGGGCTAGAGAGATGGGGAGTATTTTTTATAAGGGAGTCAAAATCTCACTGTACCCCGATTTTTCGCCCGATTTACAGAAGCGTAGAGCAGACTTTATAGAAACCAAACGCAGACTTCAGAAATTTGATGTTACTTATGCTTTATTGTATCCAGCTCGGCTACGTGTGGTAGCAATTGGAGAGACTTTTTTTTTCGATTCCCCAGCAAACGTGACAACATGGTTGGAGGACAGAAAGGATCAATTAACGATTAAAACGAGGGGATGATAGGCTTAAGGGTAGAGGAATAAACATAGAGGGATGAGAAGGGAGGTGTCTCAGGGAAAATATATGCACATGGATTGGAGGGTGGAAGGAGTCATATAGCACAACAGTAAGGAATGAATGGGTGGGGGGAGGGCCAAAACACATTTGTTGGTGTGTGTAAGGATGGGGGAGGGGTGGGAGGAGGGTGGAGGGTGGGAGTGGATCAGTATATAAGAGTAGGGGGGGGGGGGGGGAGCTTGTAGGTAAGGGATGTGTGGTAACGGTCACAAAAGAAGTCCTTAGGGATAACCTAGAATGGTATAAGGGGGGAGGGGGGGTGAAGGGTCAACGATGTAAAACACGGGAAAAACATTTAATTTACACGGAAGTAAGCGGTAAGCTAAAAATACTGATAGATAAACACTTAGAAAAAAGATTCACACTCTTTCACTTAGAGGAGAATATTAAGACAGTTGAAAGATTTTTTTGTTCACACGGGGTATTCCCTCTGGTTAAAGGTTTCGTTACCTTCCCCTTTTTTCTCATTTCCCCTTTATTTTTTATTTATTTTTTATTATTTTTTTTCTCCTTCTCTCTTTTCTCTCTCTCTCTCTCTCTCGTATTATTATAATCGGGTACTATGTAGCGGTAGGATGGGCGATCATCATAGTATAAGTATAAGATGGGATCGATTGGCTTCTGTATTTGAACTCTCTCCCCTTTACATCTTCCCCTCCTTCAATAAGGGTAGGGGGGTAGATCGCCTAGGAGATTGTATTCTCTTTTTGTGTTTTTTTTTTCCCTACGATAAAGCATGCAGTCTAGGGTACTGAATATTGGCTCCTGGAATGTATGGGGGTTGGGTACACCGGCAAAGAGAGCTGCAGTGGTAGAGACCCTGGAAAGGAGTGGGGTAGGACTGATCTGCCTACAGGAGACGCACCTAACTCAAGATTCTAAGTTATTAAATCAAAGCAAGAAATATCAATGCCAATTCCATTCAGTCCACACCTCCTATTCAAGAGGAGTGGCTGTGATGGTAAGGAAAGAGGTGGGGTTTTCCTGTCGGCAGATCAGTATAGATAGAGATGGACGGTATATTTTTCTGCACTGCGTAATTGAAAATCGAGAATATGTTCTTGCAAATATTTACATTCCTCCTCCGTTCAAGCTCGATGTAATGTATAGGCTAATGGAATTCTTAACAGATAAAGTTGGGGTACCGGTTATAGCAGTAGGGGACTTTAACGAGGTTATCAATAAAAAACTAGACAGGTTCCCATTGGGTGTACAGGGACAGAAGGTAGACGAGAGTCGATTATATCAGTTCTTACAAGAAGCAGGGCTCTTTGATATGTGGAGGGCGCGGAATCCAGACGTGCTGCAATTCTCATGTTTCTCAAGCTCCTATTCTACGCTCTCAAGGATAGACCTAGCCTTGGGAAACGAAGAAGCATGCCAAACAGTAAGGGATATAGAATATCACCCTAGAGGAATATCTGACCATGCACTGTTGGTTGTCTCAATAAATTTAGAAGGGAAAAGATCTCCTGTAGTATGGAAAATGAACCCAGTTTGGTTTGAATTAATAGGGGACCCAAATGAGGTGTTATTAAAATTGGAAGAATTTATAAAGTTTAATAATGAGACTGTGACAAGAGGAATAATGTGGGATGCACTGAAGGCGTATCTAAGAGGTATCCTCATTCAATCAGTATCAAAAATTAAAAAGACCACAAGAGAATGGGAGAATAGGATTAAGAGAGAGTTGATGAAAGCAGAGGGAGATTACGTCAATAACCCTACCCCAGACACACAAAGTATATGGCTAACCAAACAACAGGAATATAAAGATACAGTTATCAGGAAATCAGAGAACAAGAGATTGTTTCAGAAACAAGTAGCTTACGGAGAGGGGGAAAAAGTTGGGAAAATGTTAGCACACTTAGTGAGAACTAATTCTCCTCCCTCCAGTGTCCCTGTGATTAAGACTGAAAAAGGTGAAATTTCATCAAAAACTTCAGTAATTACAGAAACTTTTAGAGTATATTATGATAAACTGTACAGATCGCGTGGGACGGTGGAGGAAGGGGAATTGGACATATTTTTCAGAAACGTCGATATCCCGGTTCTCACGGATGAAGAAAGAGAGATAATGGAGGCACCGCTAACGTTGGAGGAAATCCAACTGGCGGTGAAAGAAATGGCCAACCAGAAATCACCAGGACCAGACGGCCTTCCCGTAGAAACTTACAAACAATATGGGAAAATACTACTGCCAGAGCTTCTTAAGGTATTTAACTGGGCGAAGGAGGAAGGGAAGTTGCCAACGTCTATGACGGAGGCAACAATAATAGTTCTGCATAAGGAGGGGAAGGATCCGTTAGAGACTAAGTCTTACAGACCTATTTCCCTACTCTGCGCGGACGCTAAAATACTAGCGAAAGTAATGGCAATTAGACTAAATAAAATCATCTCCAGACTCATACATCCGGACCAAACGGGATTTATCCCCTGCAGATCCACTAGTATAAATATTAGGAGGCTGTATCTCAATATGCAGATACCAACAGAGAACACAGGTACAAGGGCGGTTATGGCTCTAGACGTGGTCAAAGCTTTCGATAGTCTAGAATGGGGATACCTATGGCGAGTTTTAGGGGAATTTGGATTTGGCCCCTCATTCATTGAATGGATTAAAACCTTGTATACTGATCCCAGCGCTAAAATTAGGGTCAATAATGATTACTCTGACAAAATTCAATTAGAGAGGGGGACAAGGCAGGGGTGTCCACTGTCCCCCTTACTTTTTGCTCTTGCAATGGAACCGTTGGCCAGTGTAATCAGATCAAACACAAACATGCAGGGGTTCCGAAGAGCGGGGGGCGAAGAGAGAATCGCATTGTATGCGGATGACGTCCTCCTCTTCCTGGGGGATGCGGAGCAATCCCCCAGGCAGGTGATGAACATCCTCATAGATTTCGGGAAAATTTCAGGGCTGACCATAAACTGGGAAA